>JAWNPY010000162.1:0-39911 GCA_035078625.1 Scaptodrosophila scaptomyzoidea
CTCCCATAACAAGAAAATCCTATTTAAAAAATTTTCTATGGCACCATTTTCGAGATATGCAATTTTAAAGTTTTTGGGAAAAATTAACTGTCTTTCATTTATTTCTTGGAAACTTACCATCCGATATTTATAAAAAAAACTCTTTAAAAATAGGTAGTTCTATGGGATACAATTTTCTCATAGGGAGTCTTAAGATCCACTCAGTAGTTAAAGAGTAATTTAAGATATCGTGTGTTTTTGGCCGAGACCGACCCAACTTCAAAAAATATTTAAGCATGTAAAGCGTACAGGTAAAAATTATTTTATTCTCTGTACATGAAGTTGGCACTTTTGTGAAGAAAATGAGCTATCACATGTCAAAATGTATGGATTCATTCTAAAGTTATTCGTGTTTTAATGCCAATTTTCAGCTCGGAATACGATCTCAAATCTCAATGTTATGCAGAATGTTTAACGGTTGGTTCTAAGTCTAAGAATAGAGTTTTGAATTAAAATCGTGATTGAAATGAGAAATAGTTTACCCTTAAAAAAAATTGTTTTCTTTTTATCTTTCGTGACCAAATCTATTTATACTTACGATTCATATAATTTTAAGAAGATTATAAGCAGGTTTTATGAATCGGTCAAGATTTTTCAGGTTTTTTTTTGGTATTAAAAAACAAATTCAGCTGGACTTAAGAAGGGGGAAAAAAAACAAAACAATTAATCCACAACCTTTTGCAATTTCTGCAAACAAATTTAAACTTTGAAGACTTTGTTATATGGTAGCTCCATAAATGTTTTTGAATTTTCAAGATTGATTCCCATATTTAGCCCAAAACTAACCCTATTATGCGACTGCCTCACTCTGATTTTGTAAGGTTGAGGTCAAAAAAATGTGTGTGAGGTGAAAATAATTTGAAGCTCTGGGGAATGGACAAAATGATAGAAGGGCAGAAAATACATCATTAAGTCTATGCTATCTCTCTCTCTCTCTCTCTTAAGCTCAAGATCTAAAAACCAACAAGAAGTATGTACGTAGGAATGGCGTATATTAGTCTACAGCAGCAGCAGCTCAAACTGCAAACCCCAAACTGCATTTGACTCTGTTTTGTATAACTTGCATCCCTTAATAACGTACTTATCATTGCCCCCACTGTTCATCCTCCTCCTCCTCTTCCTCATGCAGCTTCGGCTTCTAAGCCTAACCATCCGGGGAGGACTATGCTATTTTTGCTCTAACTGCAGCGCAGCTTGCAGCCAACTTACGTCACGTACTTCTGGCGTGTAGTTCAAGTGCAGCAGTTGGCGTCACAGTCTACATATACATATATGTATGTATGCATGTAGCTGGTGATGTAACTCTGCCGTGAATGAGACTGTAAATGTGACACATGCACAAGTATAAAAATAATAATAAAAAAAACAATGCTAAAACAAAGAACTTACACACACACACACACACACAGACACACACACCTGCCTGCCTGCCTGCCTGCCTTTCTGCCCTATAAGAACGCACTTCAGTCGACTTGAGTCCTTCCCCTTCAGCATCACTCACTTCATTTCACTTTTCACCAGAATTTCCTATGGCTGCGCCTTCAGTGTTTAACCCTCCAATCCTATAGCAACCCTATTTATTCTTTTCTTTAATATTTTCTATGACGTGGTCGTTGTTATTTGAATAACATGCCTGGAACTTTTGAATTTCTTCTTGTTAAACAACAAAAAAAATGCGAGACACTTTCCCCCAGTCCCCCCCATATAATCCTGCTTAACTGAAAGGGACAGCGTTTTGCTGGCTGGCTGGCAGCCTCCTATTTGACATTCATTAGCTTTGTTTCTCATATCCTCATTTCACTTCATGTAAATTACTTAGATGTAAGCATTTTTCTTTCCTTTTTTTTTTATTATTTCTTTTGGTTGTGCTTAGTTTTTGGATTCTCCCCCAAAGTCAGAAAGTGCATGTTTCTGTACTCTTTTTTCTCTTATTATTCTGGGCTGAGGTAAGAGTATTAGTATTTCGGTCGGTTGGGCGACTTGCAATTTATTTGTGTATTCATAAGCACTCAACACTTTCTCACATACAGAATAAAGTGGTTGAAATAGATGCAATGCCAGCCTTTGTTTGTCAGAGCAATTCATGAAACATGTGTATGCAAGACAAGAAAAAAAATAAAATGAATCCCTTCCAGATTCCCTGAATCCCAAGGTCTATTTAAGCGGACTGGCTGCTTTCGGTTTCAATGCAAGTGAAATTGCAATTAAATGTAAGCACAAAGACTTTGACAAACTTTTTTTGGGAAGAGTCATCAGTCATTACACATGCATACATCATTATAAAGATTATAAAGTAAAATAAATACATATATGGTGATGTATTTACAATACATATTTCCAAGCATCAAATAAAAATTTAAAAAAAATAAATAAATAAATAACATAAAGTAAAACAGTTAAACTTTTTTTGTTTTAATATTTAATAAATATTAAAATTTAGCTAGAAATAATAATTTAGTCTTTCGAAGAGTCCTTATCAAAATTGTGACCCATCCAGCTTTATTTTTAGAATTTATGCCAAACAAAGTTGAAAAAAAACATTAAAAAAATATATTGCCATCATAGAAATATTTCAGAAGCAATAGGTACAAAATAAAAACGGATAGATAAATATTTATTTATTTATGTAAATATTATATGGAAATTTAAAAGCAATCACAAATTACTTCTGCTTCTTTCATTAGAGTAATCCAAATCAGTAATCCAATAACTAAGTTACAACAATAAATTAAGAGAGACTAGATTTGGATTTCTTAATTTAAATGGATACACCAGGTTTCTTATTTATTTCTTTCTTATTTTGGAGGTACAAGTAAGATTGTATATTTATGTAAAAGAAGAAATTGACTGCAATGGATATATGTTTAAAAAATGTGATTTTATGGGCAGATTTAATCAAAACCCCTAATCAAATCCAAGAGATTTATAAATCTCTCTAAACTTCTGAGTGTTTCGATTTCGATTTTTTTTATGGCCCATCCATGAAACTCACAAAAAATAAATAAATCAAGTAAGCGTTACAAGTTTAGAAATCTTTCTATTCGTTTCTCAAAGAGTTGACAAGGCCAATTGTTTTAGAATTTTGGCTCATTTTAGTTCTGGCTTAACATCAGTAAACAGCTAACTAAATTATTTATTTTCTGTTTGTTTTTTTTAATACAATTATTTTAAAGGCCTTCGTTATACACGTCTACCTTAGTATATTGAAAGCATGCTACTTTTATTTCTTAAATTTTTTACTTTTACCAGACTTAAGTAATTGTTCTGCATAAGCAGAGCCATAGTTAGAGTTGTATATTATTCTGTTTGATTATTTTTATTTACATTATTGCTGCTGTGATCCTTGTCATTGCTGATATTGTTGCTGCTGATATTGTGGCTGCTGATGAACTTGTTGCTGTTGTATTGTATTGTTTTTTAATACATTTTTCATGTCTTGTTTTTATTTTTAAAATGGAAAGTTTAATAAACATTCAATGGTTAAGTCAAAAATAAAAATTTCTGTTTATTATTATTATTATTATTTTTTATATATATTTTTATCAGTTAAAAGAATAAAATAACCTTGGAATTTGTATGCTTAAAACTCTCGCTAAGTCCCTTTTTTTTTGTTTTTTAAATTTAAAAAATAACCTTGGCCTTTGTATGCTCAAAACTCTCAATAAACCTTGCACTGTTTTTTTTTTTTTAAGTTTAAAGAATAATCTTTGTCTTTCTCTGTTTTTTTTTAAGGTTTTATCAGTTATTCAAAAAAAGAGCAACATTAAATATTTTTCTGTTGCGTACATTTTACAGCTCATGGGATATTAATGGTATAGGCAAATACCCGCATATTCTCTAACCACCTTTATGTGCAACTGCGTCTCTGTGTGTGTGTGTGTGTGTGCGTGTGGCACAAACTAAACTTGAGGGCGCTTAAGACCACCACCGCCACCACCACCATCCCCAGCCTCCAAAGGACAACGAAGCTTATCGCAGTTCACTTGGTATACCATCTGAAAAGCAGGCGCAGTTTGATGCCTTTTGCTACTTTGACACGTAGCGAACAATGCGAATTTTTGTTTTTATTTTATAGATTTGACTGTTTTGGCTGACTAGTACAGCTCCATGCACGCATATTGATATGGCCACATTAAAATTTAATAGCAAGAGGCCCCGCCACTGTCTCTACGAGAGCGGAGTGCGTGACTCGTGTCAAATTATAGAGAAATACAAGATATACCCACAGGTATATTATTTAAAAACAAGGGAATGAAATCAAAGGGCTACAAGACTCGCCATCAAAACCTCAACACTATTTGAAGCCGATCTTTATAATTAAAACTCTTGTTAATTTTAAATAAATTACTTGACTTACTTTTTCAATTTCCACTAGAAATTTTTAGTAATTTATTTATAGATATTACCATTTTCTTCAAAAAAAAATGTCTTGGTTATATATAAAAATTAAAAAAAATCAAAATTGTTTACTGACACATACAAAATTTAAACATAGGTAATAATTATAAGTTGAGTTTTTGTAATACACATAAATACAAAAATAAAGAAATATTTACCTATATTTATTTAAATTAAAATTGTTTATTTTTTAATTGTTTAAAAAGCTTAAAAATCTACCTCAACCACAAAGTTAATCCTAAGATGTTATTTATACTGATTTTTCTTGATCTTAAGAGTTTTTAAGTCTCGCTCTCCTACAACTAATTTCTAACAATATTGTTACTTAATATCGGATACTTTTTCCCATCGTTCCCAAACTGATGTTATTTATACTGATTTTTCTTGATCTCATAGGTTTTTCTCCCCATCTTCTTAAATGGATCTCTGCGTAGTTTAATATCGGTTAGTGGTAAATAGTTCTATATTTTAAAATGTATTCATGTGTTGTCAGGTGTTTGAAAAATAATATATACATAGAAAATAAATGAAATTAAATGAGTACCTAAATATTTTTGCATTTCCGTGAGTTTTATTGGCCACCTCTAAAGTTCTAAGCATTGGCAAAACACGTGCACATTTTTATTCTAAACAAAGGAATAAGGAATACAAATTTTGTGTCGCCAATGCGCACAGATGAGACCGCTAACCAACCACCCAAATTGCCAAACCAACCGACCATTTCAAAAGTAAACGACTCGCAAAAGTTTTTATATTTGTTGCAGACCAATCTGCCGGATGCCGAGTGTTCAAGGAGTCCAAAAGGAGCATCAAAACGCGTTTTGCCATAAAGAGAACATTAGTGCGTTTTGGGTTTTTGTTATTTTTATTTCAAGTTTTTACTCCGCTCCAACAACAGCCTCAGTCTTGGGGGAGTGATCGTAAAGAGCCTAAACGAAATTTCATTGGATTTTTATAGCAATGGCAAAACCAAACCAAACCAGACTGGGGCTTTCACTTTTATTTCCAGCCTGGACAGGACACTTGAGTCACAGAGCTGAAGGAGGAGCCGCCTCAAGTCCTAGGCATTTCACCTTCTTGCAACCCTCAAAATGCAAAAAAAAAAAAAGAAGAAGATAAATCGTGCGCGGTTACGGCTACCCCAAAAACTGCAAGATGTGCCAGACAGCCACGCACCACCATATAACACACACACACACACACACACCACATGCCCACATCCAACTTTTGAATAGTGCAAAAAGTGCACTCAAGCAGCATAAGCAACCCCCAGCCCCCAAGTGAAGCTGCTGCACCCTCGTCTGTGATTGAAGCCACCCTCGTTTCACTTTCATTAAGCTTGCAGCAGCAGCATCCCAGTTGAAAATGAATGAATGCCTCATGGGTTGGTGTTGGTGTTGGTTTGTGGTGGCTGCAACTAAACGCAACTCTGTCAACGTCAACAGCATCAGCAGCATTCGCTCTAATGCACTAAGCAGCATCAGCATCAGCATCCTTGCAACGCCTCGTTGAAGTTTTCTCTGCGCCCTTGGGGATGCCGGAACGTTTTGGGGGTTAAGTCTGAATGGCAATAAAAATGAATGTGAATAGGAGTCGAAATCTGAATCTCAGTCTCGCCTCGTTTTAGGTATGTACATTTCTAGTCTCGTGTCTGTCTAGTGCATCTAACTGTGTAAGTCGTCTCCCCATATTTCTCTCTGTTCTGTTCTGGTCTGTTTTCTTCCTTATTTTTTTTTTTGTATAGCTCAAGTGCATGTCGCCGCCGTGTTAAGTGCTGCAAACAAAGCTGAATCCACAAACCAAATGCACGTCACAAAATAAGAATAAAAAAAAAGGGTTAGAGTTTGCATTTGTATGTGTTTAGGTTGGTCTATGTGTGTGTCTCTATTTGTTTTGGGGGTGCGTCTTTTCTGTGCAATTTAACCCCATTTTGCATCTGGCAACTGTCTAAGCAAAACTGATGACGCACACTTTCACCATCACCCAGAATTGCCCCAAACTCTCCTACAATTTTGGAGGAGGCAGCCCTTGATAAAAATAAAAAAAAGAAAAACGATCTTTAATTTTCTTTATTATACTACTATAATAATATATCCTAAGTAATGAGCAATAGTTTTGACTAATTTAATAATTTTACTAATACAAAAAATAATTATAATTTCTCAAACTTAATTTCCTTTTTGATATGCTGCGGATAAATGTAAGTATTGTTAATATCTTGAATCTAAATACATAGAAATCAATTAATTCTTGTAGATTTTGGGGTGCTCAATTAAAAAAACAAAAAATAAATGTGGAAATGCTGTAAAAATTGATTTCTCCGAAAAACTATTTTTTTTATACCCTGAAAAAGATGTAACACACAGAAGGAAGTATTTCCGACCCTACCCGTCCTTCCGTCCGTCTGTCCGTGTCCGTATGAATAAAAGGATCTCAGAGATGGTAAGAGTTGGAGACATCAAATTCGGTACATAGAATCGTTTCCCCCCACCTTTAAACCTCAAACCTAATTTATTTTGATCGCCAATTGGTTTAACATTCAAAACATTTTAACAATTAATATGGTTTACATTCTTTTTCCATTTAATTGAAAGGAATTGCAAATTTTTCTGTGTAACAGAAGTTTGTAAAGCATTGAAGAACTTGTGGCATTTATCTTATATATCTAATAGTGAAGATATATCTTATGTACCTACATATACACATAGTTATCAAGTAGACTTAAGAAGTTTAAGAGAGAAATAAATATAAATTATAATTTATTATATAATTATATTTAATATAATAATTTATACCTATTTATATTTTTAATATATAATTTAACAAATTTTTAAATTTTGATCTGCTAAATTTAAAGTTTCTATTCAAGTTTACATATTTTCTGCTCTAAATTAATACTTTTTTGAAAGTCCTTTAATTTCATTAACCTTAAGCTTTAGTGCATAAGCTTTTCTAAAGCTTTTTTATGAAGTTGGAAACGTTGAAGTCCTTGATGTGAGGCATAAACTTTTAAAAGCTTTAAATTTTGTCCTTGGAGAACTTTGAAGAGCTTTGAGAAGCCTGGAAAGCTATAGAAATATTTATAAACCATTTCATGAACTTTTAAAATCCTTACAAAGCGTTAAAACTTTGGTACTGGAAATTAAACAAAAATAGAGAAAAGTATCTGCTAAATTCATTAACTTTTTGATTTTATAATTTATCATTAGCCTTTGTTCTAGAAATTTAATTGTGCGACATAATATTTAGAGGCCACAACTTAGAAGGCTTTGACTTTTTTGGTCTGAAATCTGATTGTTCATATTTTATCAGTTCTCATTTGGCTCTCTAGCTAAGGGACTGCTTCGAGGCTGTTTAACTTAATTATTTTTTTTAGAAAAAGTGAAAATATGGAGTCGATTTAATGTCTCTGTCATCATCCAAATGATGTTTGACTGTTTTTTGTTTTTTTTTCGCATTTTATTTTGAAGTGTTTGTTTTTTTATTTTGAGGTTCAACCATTTGGTTTTTATTTTTAAAATTTATTCGATTTATTTTACCTTCCTTCTCAAAATTATCTTGCAAACGACCCTAGAAAGCTTGCTCATTTTATTTTAAAATCTCCTTGATTGATCAGAATGTTTGCCATTGGCTTTTTGCTGTTCTTTTGTTTTAATTATAATTTTATTAAACCTGGAATGGCTGCATTCGCCATCCTCTTTCTTAGTTTTTCATTTGATAATTTAAAAAAATATAAAAAAGCCCGAATGGTTGAAAACCCTTTTTTAGAAATTACAAATCAGCTTTTAAAAGCGTCCGCGAATAGTTTTCACTAGCTCAAAGCGAAAGTCGATTAATTTTCTAAGACTTTACTTTGGTCTGGTTTCTAAACTGGAATGAAAAGGATTTAAATAACGTTGGATCCTTGATATACAATAGTTTCTAGGTGTATCGTAGATTAAAACTCTTACCTCTTTAAGACATAAAAAGAAATTGGCGACCTGTAAATTCAGTTTAATATCGATGCTTTTGCGTGTTAACGTTTTCGAAAAACATTGATGAATTGCATATTTCTATGAATTTAATTCAACTGTTTTTATTCAGTTAAATTAGAGGCTTTGATTAATTGTCCGGAATTATTAAAATACTTTGATGCAGTACTAAAATAGTGTGGGCAATGAAATGGGATACTGTGAGGGAATTATTTCCAAAAAGTAGTCGAACGCGACAAAATTGCGTTTGGCATCGCTCATCAATTCTAAAAACGTAAACACGTTAACAAAAAATGCGATTTTTCTTTAATTATTTCCAACCCCATTGAAATTGAGACAATTAGGGTTTTTTTTTTATTTTTTTTAGAAAAGGAATTGTTTTTTTTGTGTGTTTTATATTTATTCCCGTTGTTTTCGAGTAAATTTCGTCAAATATTCGAATTATCTCAAGCATTGAACTTAAACTCTTAAAATTTTACATTGTGAGAATTTACATAATTTATAAATTATTTTTTATACATATTGTATGTACTGTTATGTGTGTATTATTGTAGGTTAATTATTTTGTGTTTTTGTAAAATTTTTTTGTTGCGTTATTGTTATAATTATTATTCTTTTTTTTGTTTTTGTATTTTGCTTTTGTGCGATTCTCATAAATAGTTTTGTGATTTAATTAGCCGTTTAATATCGGATTAATTTGCTTATGGATTCAAATTTGAATCATTATTTTTCATATTGCTAACAATGTATTTTTTGTTGTTGTTGTTGGTTTTACCTTCTTTCTATTTTTTTAATCTACGGCTAGTGTATTTATTTATTTTTTTTTGAAGCTTTAAAATAAAATATTTCATAATTTTCTGTGTATGTATAAAAATGGTTACAAAACTTGAATACACAAATTGGAGATAATCTTACCAAAATGTATGCGTATATGTATAAATGAATTGAGTTTTTTTTAAAATCAAATATGTATTTACATACATGGATTATAATTTATAGATACACTTCATGTAGATGTACACATTTATTTATTTATTTTATGTATATGTACAAAACATCCCCGGTTTGTTGTTGTTGTTGTTTTGTGTGTTGATTTTTATTATTTATTTATTTTTGAGTGTGCAAGTGTACATAAATTCAGTCGTGATTCAATTATTCGTTTGTTTTTTTTTAGTTTTTTTTTAAATAAAGCTCAATGCAGTGATTCAGGCCAATTTCGGTGCGTATCTTGCGAGCTTCACAGGGGATGAATTGTTTCTTAAATACGCAGACAACTCTAATGTAGCCCGAAACTAATTTAATTAAATAAGTAAATTGCTTTTTTTTGGTTCTAGAAAAGTCATACATTCACTTTGTTTTTAGTCAATTTTATTAATATTTTTTTTGCCCCATTTTAGTTTTATTTTTTTTATTTAATTATTTCAAAGTCTTAAGCTTCGCTTTGAGCCTCAATCTTTTTGGGCCTTAAACAATTTTGTTTTTTTTTTTTTGTTGTTATTCATATTATTGTAAGCACACATTTCCAAAGATAAGATTTACATGCAGTATTTAATTAATTTTAGTTAATTTGATTATTTGGTAATCATTTGCGTGTTTCTCGAGAGTGTGTGTGCGTGTGTGTTTGATGTAATTAAAATGCATTAATGAAAGGTTTGTTGAACACACAAACACACACACACGCACACACTAAATTGTTAACTTTGCTTTGAGGAAAGTAAAAAAAAAAAAAAAAAAAAAAAAACAAAAAACCACACATCAATTTTAGTATTGAGAATTTAATTTATGAAAATAAAATCACTTATTTTAAATATTTAAATATATATATATTTATTGTTTTTTTTTTTTATTTGTTTCTTTTTTCGCATTTTAATTATTATTTTTTTTTATTTTGTTTTTTCTTCAAGGTTTTCTACCGCAAGAGTCCTGTGATTGCGTGATGCGATTTGAAGTGCAACTATGAAAATCATAATTTGATTGGTTGATTGACTGAATGAGTGAATGCAGCATTATCTTGTTTTTTAGTTTGTTTGGCTTTTCTTTTTCCAATGTTAATCAGCAGGCTGATAATATTTATTGTTGTTGTTGTGGTTGGTATTATGTTAATTGAGGGGATTGTGGTGTTGGTGGTGACGGGTGGTTTGTGGCTGATGGCGAACATACACACACATACAAACACATTTCTCTTTCTCTTCTAGTTTCAATCATTTTAAATTCCCAGACTGCAATAAAAAAGAAAAGAAAAAGAAAATAACAACTTTAATTTATAATAAGAAACAACAACAATAATATAAGAATAATAACAAAAATATATCAAGATATATTTTATTTCTCTTTTTCTCTTTTTATTTTTTTCCTTGCCAATTGTCATGTGTATTGCCATTTCTTTTCATTTGATGCTTATGCGTGTTTTAAATGAATGAAATGACTATATAAATGAATTTGTTCATTATAAGCAAAAATTCCTATAATTTATCAATTGTTTTTCAAGCAGGGCACAAAAGTCTTTATAATTTGTATTTATTAAACATACAAGGCTTTATTTTTTTGTTGTTTATACTTAAAATTAGCTTTAAATTAATATATTTTGCTTGCAGCCTATGCAATGGTCAAAATTTAGTACTAAATTGCCTATTTCAATTGTTTATAATTAAGTAGGCATTTATTCTTCTATGTTACATATAAAAGTTTGTTTTCTTTGTTGCATTTAATATTGTGCGTTTTCTAACAAAGCTCACAAAAGCAGCTGGCAATTGCGCCTTTTTAAGTGGCCCTTATACACTTATGTACAGTACAAAAGTACAAAAAGGAAATTAAAACACAAACTCTTTTCGAAACAATTATTGTATTTGGTCAAAGCCAACGCAATCTTTGCATTGTAAACTAAAGTAATTGTAATTAAAATAAAACTTGATCAAAACCTTCTGTCATTGACATTTTTCTAAACAGAAACCATTTTAAGAACTGTAAAATTTGTATTTTAAAAGTACAATAATTTTAATTCATTTAGCATTAATTATATTTATTTTGTATAATGCTTAATAAAAATAAAATAAAATAAAGATATTTAAAATCTTTAAAATTCATCGATTTATATAAATTTATAATTTATTTTATGAAATTTATGAAAAATGCTTTAAATATTTTGCCAAACTAATAGAATTCCGCTTTACAATGAACCAAAAGTATAAATTTTAAATCAAAAGATTAAAAACTGTTCAACCACTTAGGCTTGAATTTTTATAGCATTTTTTTAAAATCTCTCTACAATCATAATTTCAAATTGACCTTAAATCCACTTTGTCTCCTTTTTTTAGCGCTTCTAAATTGCCACAAATTCCTATAAATTTTCTCTTATATTTAGTTTTTGTTCCAATATAAAGCATAGCAAAAGGATTCATCTTTAGACTAAAACAGACTCAAACCAAATTTAAATTGCTTTGTATTTAATTTTGCTATGATTTAAAAATGCTTTCGAAAAGAGCCATAAGACTAAACTCAATTTAACGCTGTATTTGTATTTGTTATTGTTTGAGTATTATAATTTATTAGGGATCTATGTAATTTTGACCAGTCGGTGGGTCGCTAATGCTGTTTTGGGGAAAATAATACGGAAAGATTAAATTCCTTTTGTTTAAGTTAATTGATTGATTAAAAATCACTGACACAAATTGTTATTTTTTGAATTATTGCTTCCTGTTATCATTTAATTCACAATAAACGCTTATAAATTTCCTATGATTAGGTTTACAGAGACCATAAATTAGGCACAAGCACACATACATACAAGTTCAGCAAACAATATCACGCATATAGCATTTATGATAAAAAAAAAACAAAAAAAACAATTGACATTAATGAGACAATAAATACAAATATGGAGAGAGCCTGAGATATGAATGGGTAAGCCCAATAAAATCGTATTTGATAAAATTATTATCAAGTGGCGTGACAATTTGCACAATGACAACGGATTTTCTTCTGTTTTTTTTTTTTTTTGTTTTGCTTACATTCGCGATCCTTTTTGCTGCAGCACTTTGGCTCGATCATTTAGCTCAAGCTCACGTCCGGCAGTGGAGCCACATTCCTTTGAGACCACGCAAAGGAACTCATTGTTTTCAAACGGACCATAATTGGAATACCGCATGCCAATGCTTATTAGCTGCTCAAAACGCCAGCCATCCGATAAAGTTGAGATCATCTAAATTAGGATAGAAATAATGTTTGTAAATTATAATAGCAAAGTTTCATAATTTGTTACCTGTGTTAGTTCCTGTTCACGGCACTGCAGTACACGATAGACACGCTTCTTATCCGCCTGTGGTCTCTGTTAAAATTAATCGAATTTTAGTAATATTTCAAAACTATTTTAATTCAAATTTCAACTTACTTGATCTCTATGGCTTATGCACTCTTTGAGCAGCGTTATTAACTGCGTCACATTATAAAATTCGGCCTCCTCCAGTACACCTTCCTCGGAGACGCCATCAAGGACAAGTTTGCCATGACGCAAATAATTCAGTACGGGTGCAAAATATTTGGGATCTCTGTCGATTAAATAGGCGCCAGTCTCGTCCTATTTTCAAAGGGAAAAGTAGAGGCAAATATTGTATGTCAAATTTTAGTAACCACAGACAGATTTTATTGCCTTGCACTTTTCAATTTTTACCCCCTGGCAGACAGACAATATAAACAGCAAAAAATGCCACTCATGCAGTCTAGCAATATACAACACATTCCTCATTTATTTATGGCTTTGTATGGGGAGACTCACACGTGTTTTCACTCAGACACAATGTGTACTACTTTTGATTTCATTAATACTAAATTCAATAATTATTTATGGCAATTTTGCAAATTCATTTTTGGCACACTTATTCAATAGGAATTTTGGATCAAAATAAAGCCTGTATCATCTTAACTAGGAGAAATTTTAAAATTTCCAAGATTTTTCTATACTAAAATATGTAATTCCTAAAAACCTTAATTCTATTTGTAATATCTTTGGGCTAAATTAGATTAATACTATGCTTAGTTTTATCAAATGTTATTGCTTTTATTTTTGTTATTTTGGGGTTCTCTTGTTTATACAGGTCTATTGTGTTTTAATGTATCCATTCACATATTTTCAGCTTTAATTGGTGAAGGTCTTTTTTATTTATGTGTGTGCTTTTTTTTTGGAAATGGAATGTGAGGGAGGATGGGACAAATTTAATCAATAAAATAGAACAGCAGACAGTTTACTGCTCTCCTGCCTTTAACAACAACAACAATAAACAATTTAGTCAAAACAAATGTGCAAACTTTCGCTTATATATTTATATTTGGAAAAAAACAACAATAAACAGTGTCCATTCAGTTCATTGGTTATTATGTTTATAGAAACTTGACCTCCCTCCATAAAATTTGCTAAATATTTTTGAATGAAATTACCAAGCCTAAATTTAATAGTTGCCTAACAACAAAAAAAAATATAGGTGGCCCAGTTTCGAGTAACTGGAAAATCTATTGGGTAGCATTTTCCTGGGCAACTTTTGACCCAGAAACAAATGTGCACACACACAATGCCACCCACACAGAAGGACATAATATATAGGATGTATATATACTTGTACAGTGTTGTGCAGCCAACCAACAACAAAGTTGGCATCACCGTGTTAACAGGGCTTGCATTTTGTGGTACCAACTAACCAACCAACCCCAAAAATAACAACAGAAAAATACAAAATAAACTGCAGTTTGGTTTTCCTCAATGTCCCGAGAATTGTATACATTTTTTTTTTAATTTTTTCGGTTTTTGAAATAATTAATTAATTAAAAAAAAAAAATCGTTCAAGGATTAATAAAAAATTTCATTTTGTTCAAGGTTGAAGTTTATTTTGTAAAACTACAGAAAATGCTAACAAAATCAAGTTGCTATTTTAGAAATTTCTTATTTTTTTTAAGTTTTTAAGTTTGTCTCGAATTTATTATGGATCAAAACATAATTTAGGTTGTAAAATAATCGAATATTATCGGATCTAAAACTGTGGAATATAAATTATGTTTGATTTTCTTTTGCCATTTTATTTTATTATTTTTTTTTAAATTTTCTGCAAGGTTTAATAAATTTTAATAACTTCAAAAAATTGTCAAGTTCAATTAAAAATAAATATTGAATTATATTCAGAAGTTTGTTCCAGCCAAATCCATTTGATTAGACAATTTTGAAAATCCCTTTATTAAGTTATTCTAAATGTTGTCGAAATTCTCAGAAAATCCTAAAATACCTGGACTGTATAGTTTAAAGCTTTTTATTCAATTTCAGTGAAAACTTCGGACTCTTTTAATAAAACGACAATGTTAATCATTTGAAATAAATAAAATTAAATAGAATGAATGAAAAACATAAAAAATAAATAAAACAAGAGTATAACAATAACAGTAATTGTCAGCTGACTTCAAATGGCCCTGGAAAGCTGTTCTTGGTTTTTCTGTTATTTGTTGTTTTTTTTTTTTTTATTTTGTGTAAGGGTGGTTACTGTTACTATTGCTGTTTTTGTTGTTGCTGCTGCTGCTGCTGCCTGTTTCCGCTGCAACCAACAACCTGACCTGCAAATGCATGTGTGGGTATGTGTGAGTAAACATACATACATACATACACACATACAGTGGCATGGCGTAATGGGGCGAGTTAAAAATTAATAATATCTTAGTAATAATAAATATTTGAGTCTACATATGACGCAATGGGTGCATCTCTTATCTTCTGATTGTTATGGCCAAGATCTTATCTGATGCAACTCGCGAAATGCAGGAACATTGGAAAACAAAAATGTATTTACAAATCTGAAGACAGGGAAGACCATTTTGATTAAAGCTATTTATTAGAAATTTCCAATTTCTATAATTTTCTTTATTTTATTCTTATTCAAAATTTGTTTTAAAAATCACTCATTATAAATCCTGAAAATTTCAGGTTGGAATTTCAACCAAATATTCTTAAATTTTTACTTAATTTGATCATAAATTAGTTTCTGTTGTTTCTGTTTTTCAATTTATTTTATGCGTTCGACGACACCCGCTGCTACGCCCCTGATATTTTCGTGTGTATGTTTATTTGTTTGTATTGGCACACAATTTTTGATGTTACGTTTTTATGACTATAATTATATATAGCTAAAATACCAATGGGTATATGTTGTATATACACATGCAATATATATATAAATATATATATATATATATATATATATATTAAGCTTACCCGATCTGATATTAAATCACAGTCCTCTTGTATTAAACGCGATAGAAATGAATTCGGGTCACGGGAGAGTGTCGTTTTGGTGGTTAGAAAATAGGTGCCACCCACATTTAATTTGACCCACTGTTCTGTGCCCTGTTTTTTCAGCACATTTGGGCTTTTTCTTGAGTTTAGCCACACTGTGCTCATATTGTGGTTGTTGTCTGTGTGTTTGTTGTTGTTGTTACTTTGAAGCGCCGTAATTTTTATTTTATTATTATTAATATTTACGGGGAAAGATGATGATGATGATTAGACAAGAAAGAAAAATGCGAATTTTTGGGCAAATGCAAATATCCAATGCAATGGCAGCCTCCTTCTCTTTTCCCTCGCTCTCTTTCTCTCTCTCTCTCTCTCTTTGTGTTGTATGCTTTGTTGTGGGTGTTCTTATCGCCGTCACTGCTACTTGTGTTAATGTGTTGTTGTTGTTGTTGGTCTTTGTCGTCGCCAATGCCTCGATTGCATTTGGTTGTTGGGGCTGGTACTGACTATATATGTATTGCTGATTTTGTTAACTTGGCTTTGGCTCTCCTACGAGTTCGAGGAAGTTGCAATTTTTATTGTTGTTTCTGTTGTTCGTTTTAAACCAGACACACACCATGCGTAATGTGTTTTGCACACGCACACACACACACAAACACGCGCGCACTGTCGCTGTTCAGATAACACGTATTATAAAAACAAAAAAAAAATTTAACAAAAAAAAATGGTGAAACGGCTTATTATTCTTAGCTTAATTGTTCACGTTTGTTTTTCTTTTTGTTTTTATTGTCGTCACAGCTTGGAGTTTGGTTTTACCTCCGCTACGTCTTTCTCTCTCGCACTTTAATTCTCCTTTATCTAATACACTCTCTTTCAACACTCTTTAATTTGGGGAAGCGTTGCTTATTGCCTTGAAATTTTCTTGTGATGTGCTTGGCGTGTGTGTGTGTGTAATGTATTCTTCTTTTTTGTTTGTCTTCAAATTTCAACTCATGCTGTACGCCATTGGCTTTGCCATTCCAACAATTAATTATTATTTAATTTTCATTAAACATTAAAAAAAATATATATATATAAATATTATAAATCACTACAAACAGGCGGCAGCGCTGCTTTCTGTTACTTAGAGGTGGAAAAGCATCGATGTTTGCCACCATCGATGTTTTCGATCGTTTTAGATAGTTTTATCGGATTCAAATATCCTTCCCTGGAAAAACACTAAATTTCTGGTTAATTATTCAGGATACAGGGAATTTTAATTTATGCTTTTCCTCATGGTAATTATTCAAATTCTTGGAATTTATCAAAACAATTACAGGAAACTTAAAAAATATCAAGCTGTTAAATTTTTAGCCCTTGAATTCGATGGTCATTTCGATCTAAAATATTTTAGTACGAACAAAAAGAAATTACCATAATTTATATTGTAAAACAGGACTTTCGCTATATCGATAGTGAAAAAATAACATCGATAGTGGCGAAGAAAACAAAAACATCGATATTGTCGATAGTTTTTTGCACCTCGAATATATAACGATTTATGTACCCAAATTATTAATACGACATAGACAAAACACACACATTTGACTGGGGCTTATTCATCCCCATTCCCAAACCCCCGGACGGACGAGTTACTTAAGCTTTGGCGAATGGCGTAAGCCAAAATGACCACACCAATCGTAAGTCTTATGAAATTGTTGTTTTGCTTGAATTTGATTTGAATTTGAATTTTGAAATCTTTCCAGAATGTTACGGTTACCAACGGCGGCAGCAATGGTAGCGGAAATTTACCCCATTTACGGCTAAATGGGATGACATCGATGGACAAGACAATACCGGCCTCACCCACATTACAGAGTCCTTCAATGCGGCGCAATGTCAGCGATGGGAATCTCATGGCTCCGGATGTGAAAGAGGCTCGCGTACGAGTCATTTATACGGGCGGCACAATTGGCATGATGCGTAATGAGCAAAATGGTAAACAAGTAAATAAGAGATAAAAATTGATTTATTTCTAATAATGAAATTCATCATTGTAATTGTAGCTTTGGCTCCCATACCAAATGCCTTGGTGCGTCATATACGTAAATTTCCGAATATACACGATGAGGATTATGCCCAGCGACGTTTTGGTCCTTCCGCCTCGATGGCCCCATTAGTTTTGCCCTATGTGCATGGTGAGGCGAGGCGTGTTTTATATCAAATTACAGAATATACTCCGCTCCTGGATTCGAGTAATATGAGCATACAGGATTGGGCGCGCATAGCCAAGGATATTGAGCAATCGTATGAATTCTTCGATGGCTTTGTGGTGCTCCATGGCACAGATACGCTGTCCTATACGGCCTCGGCTTTATCCTTTATGCTGGAGAATCTCGGTAAAACGGTTATCATCACCGGCTCACAAATTCCCATCTTTGAGACGCGCACAGATGGCAAGGACAATTTTACCTCATCGCTAATTATAGCTGGCAATTATGTTATACCCGAAGTTTGCATATTATTTGGCAACAAATTAATGCGTGGCAATCGTACAGTGAAAATCAGTTCCAATGCCTTGGAGGCCTTTGATTCGTTAAATGTGCCGCCATTGGGGCGCATAGGGATCAATGTAAATGTGGATTATCGTCTAATCTTCCGGCCCTGTTCCGTGGAGCGTTTCTGTGTACACTTGAATATGGATGAGAATGTGGGATTATTGCGTATATTTCCCAGTATTTCGTTGTCCACATTCCGTGCCTTTTTGGCTCCGCCCATGAAGGGTGTAGTCCTGCAATCCTTTGGCTCGGGCAATGTCCCCTCGAAGCGCAAGGATTTGCTCGAGGAGCTGCGATTGGCCTCGGAGCGTGGTGTGATTATAATCAATTGTACTCAATGTCCAAATGGCTCGGTATCGGCCATTTACGAGGCTGGCAAGGTGCTCACTGATATGGGCGTGATTCCTGGCTATGATATGACCCCGGAGGCGGCGCTCTCCAAGCTCGCCTACGTGATAGGCAAAGAGGAATGGACGCTGGAGGTCAAGAAGCAGGTAATTACACTGATAATGATTTAATTGACTTGTTTTTATTTATGTTGTTGTTTACTTTTCTAGATGATGCAAACGAATCTGCGGGGCGAACTGACAGGCAAAACAGTCCCCAAAATGGAGGATTATGATTTGGTGGATGCCGTGGCGCGTTCCCTGCATTTGTCCTCGCCCCAGGAACTGGATCAATTGGGCGCCACCCTATTTCCAGCCATGATCAATGCTGCTGTCGTCGAGGGCAATATGCGCAAGATCACCGATCTGAAAGCCTATGGAGCCGACTTGTCTGGCACGAATCATGATCACCGCACGGCGCTCCATTTGGCCTGTCTGCTGGGCAATACGGAAATTGTCCGGCAGCTGCTCAGGAATGGCGTCTCTGTCCACACGCGCGATCGTTATGATCGCACGCCGCTTTTAGATGCTGTAAGCACAGATAATCATGAGATTATCCAGCTACTCATTAGTTGTGGCGCCCATTTGACTGGCTCCAAGCGGGCCCTGGGCGAACAGTTTTGTGCTGCTGCGGCACGTGGCTCATTGATGCGTTTGAAATCGTATCAATTTGCCGGGGCGGATTTATCTCAGCCCGATCCTTCGGGTCGGACGGCGTTGCATGTGGCTGCATTGCATGGCTTCACCGAAATGGTGGAATATCTATTGCCCTTTATGGAGAATCCTCAAGAATTAGATATGCTCGAACTAACTCCCTTGGAGTATGCCCAGCGAGGCGGATTTGCAAATATTGTCGATATACTTAAGGAGGCGGCGACCAAAACATCACAGTAATAATCAAATATACCAAAACTATATGCTATATAATCCCCTACTAACATTAACCCCTTAGTATCGATTTGTTGTGTTATTTACCTACTTTTTTGTTCCTAATGCATTTAATAAAATCTATAAATTTGTTTTAAAAAAAATCTTAACGTTCAAAATCGATAAATGATTATTTTTATAGAGTTGCTTTGCTGCTGCAAGTAAGTGTGACCATATGCACTTTTTTTGTTTGCTAAAAAGGGTCACATTTGATTGAATAATATATACATATATGTATGTGTGTGTGTGCGTATATATCCATCTCTATCTTACCTATATATATTTATATATGTAAAATGTCTTCAGCGGGAACACTACGAAATTCTTGGTGTTTTCGCGTCGGTCATCATTTTGCCAAAACGCAGCTTCTTCGTCGAGGCTGGTGGTAAACAAACCATATAAATAATAATAATAATAATACAAATTGTATAATTCAAGTGAGTGTGTGAAAATGACAAGCGTTCGGTTTGAATACGGCAAATGAAAATCATCGTCAAGTGTAAATTATTATTGAGGAACAACTCCAAATCGTATGTGTGTGTGTGAATTAAAATTGCGCCAATAAGCGCAAAACGGACATACACACATTTGTTTTATTGCATTCCTACTCGCACGCATACATACGCGGAATCCCCCAAACCGAGAGATTTTATTTTTTTACTCACACACACATATGCATTCTTCAGACACTTGAGAGGAGCAAGCAGCAAGCAGCCAGGCAATGTTGGCCTGCAGGTGATGCATAGAAGCTTCCAATATTCAAATTCAAATCCTACTTGCCTGCCACTGGCAACTGCCATCCAGCAGCAGCAACAAATGCAAAAAAACAAGATTAAACAAATTGGCAAATTCAAGTAATTTGTATTAAAAAAAAGCAACAAAAAAATTTGAGATGCACACACACACACAGACACAACCATAATAGTGCTAAAGAGAGTAGAGAGGCTAACAGTTTGTAAATATCAATTTAAATCGCATATTTTTAAATGGCCAACAATTATAATTGTATATGAATATATATAGATAGGCCACGTTGTCTTATTATTTTGTAAAAGAAAACAAAACAAATACATTAGAGTTGGTTCTTTAACAACAAATTGGCAATTTCATGCTTTTTATCTTGTGCATAAACGTACAAAAATATCGAGGCACACACAAGTACGCAGGCTGCTTAATTGTGTGCGTGCGTGTGTGTGTGTGTGCTCGGTTTATAGTGTGTGCTCTTTCGCACTTGTGCCACACTTAAGCACAATTCGTTTGTTGTGTTTTGTTGTTGTTGCTTTTTGACATTTGTGCGCTGCTCTGCTGCTACTGCTGCTGCTTGTAGCTGCTCACAAGAGGAAAAGGAAATTTTTGTTGTGAAAATTTTTGCGCGATTTGCAAAACATATTGGTGTTTTTCCTCATCTTTTTTTTTATCCCCCACTATGTCCAAACGGTTAATAAATTTTATTCAATTGCAGTGCCAAAATCAATTCCAGAATGTGGTCACACGTACAAAGTGCATAAAAACATAGAAGAAGAAGGATAAAGTAAACACACACACACACACACGCACGCACACACAATCAACCAGAAGCTGAAGAAGAAGCAGCAGGAGGAGGATATTCAATATTTGCGTCAGCAGCGCCTTATTTAAAAAAAAAAAAAAACAATAAAAACATGTCACGTTGGGGCAAAAATATTGTGGTGCCATTGGATTCGCTATGCAAGGAGAAGGAGAACACAAATCGACCCACAGTGGCCCGCTCGGTGGGCACAGTGGGCAAATGGGGCAAAATGGGTTTCACCTCGACGCGCACTTACACATTATCCGCCTTGCATCCGATGGCCGCAGCGGCAGCCGCAGCTGCAGCAGCCGCCAGTCCAGCGCAGAGTCCAGTTTCCAGCCACGACCATGATCCGAACGATATGAGTGTGTCGGTGCCGGAGCCGCCAAAGCCAAAAAAGTTCTTCAAGTCACGGAATGCGGCGCCGCCCGAGGTAATTGCCCAGATCATCCAACAGTTGCCGCATTGCGTGGCCGGCGCCGCCACATCGCCCATGCGGGATCATCATCCAAGTGGGACAAGTGGCTCCTTAACGCCTACGAGTCATGAGCCCATTAAATTGAAAATCACAAAGGGCAGCAATTCCGCAGAGCGGAAACGTAAATCACCCAAAAAGAAATCAAATGCAACAACAGCAACAACAAATGCAGCATCGCCCGGTGCGTTCAATCAATCCGCTGACAATCTGGCCGAAAGTCTAAATTCTGATGAGGCGGCGGCGGCGACGGCCCACAACAACAACAAGTCGTCAAGTCAACAGCAACAACAGCAGCAAAAGGCCAAAAAGGCCAAGGAGGAAAAGAAATTGAAACCAGAGGCGCCGCCATCAAGAATTTTGGGTCGTGCCCGTAAGGCGATTAATTATTGTGAAGTTGATGATGATGAACGTTATCCTACGCCCACTAAGGATCTAATCATTCCCAAAACGGAAACAACAGCAACAACAACAGGAACAGGAACAACAACATTAGCGGAAGATAACCAGGAATTGTTGCCACCACCTTCAAGCGTTGGTGTGGCAGGAGGATCCGCCACTGTAATTAATTCCAATGCTTCCCGTACGCCAGAACATCCGCCAATTGTGCTACGTATATCCAAGGTGAGTTTATAGATCGATAGAATCAAAAAAAAACTTCCTAGTTATCAGTTTAAAGAAGTATAAATTTTATATGAAAAACTTCCTTGTGATTCTCGTTTCAGTTTAAACAAGTATCAATTTCATTTGAAACAGGGTCGATTAGATCCTTGCTTAGAGCTCTACAAGAATACTTGGCATTGTCCAGCAGAAATATCGATTTTATTTCAAAAATTTCCTTGTTCTTGTGGGCTCAAAAAGATCCTTAAAAATACTTGCTAACGGTTTGCAGAAGTATTCATTTAATTTGTTAAGATTCCTTGTGTTATCAGGGCTTGTAGGCTCAAAAAATCCTTAAAAATACTTGCTATCGGTTTGCAGAAGTATTCATTTAATTTGTAAAGATTCCTTGTGTTATCAGGGTTGATTGAAAAATACTTGTAAATTTCTTAGTAGTATCGATTTTATATGAAAAACTTCCTTGTGTTATGGTAGGGACGTAAAAATCCTTAAAAATACTTGCCATCGATTTCATTTGAAACAGGGTCGATTAGATCGATGAAGTTCTTATCGAAAAGTGTTTGTCTTTTATTTGTTAAATATTCAAGTTTTCATTTTAACCTTTATTTGAAACACCCTTTTAACTTACTCTTTTCTTTATTTTATGTTTTCTTTTTACTCTCTCGCTCTCTCTCGATCTTTTTGTAACTCTCTGTGTGATCTCTGCTTCGTCTCTACTTGTCGTTTGCCCTTTATATTTGTATGTGTGTGTGTGAAAAAGAAAGCGAGAACAACACAAACAGTAATGAAAACAAAGTGTTACGCGCGCTTTTACAGTTTTTTTTTTTTTTTTTTTGGTTTAGTTTGGTTAATTTTCTTTCGTTGCCTGTCGCTTCACTCTGAAGTTTCATATTTTCTCAGTTTATAAACATAAAACACAAAACAAATAAATGAATTTCAACTCAATTTCCAGGGCACTTCACGCTTAGTCAGCACAGATAGCGAAGAGCCGCCACCAAATAGTTCGCCAGCAGCTCAGCCATTGCCCGATGAAGAGGAGGAAGAGCCAAGAGAATCAAGAAATCCTGCAGAGACAACAACAACGACAGCAGCTCCAAAAATAATTGTTAAACCGCCAAAGCCTCCGCCATTTATAGAAACAAATTCAACAGCAGCAGCAGCAGCAACAACAACAACAACAGAAGCAAATGCTGCTTCTAGTGGAACAGCAGCAGCAGCAACAGCAACGACAGCTTCTAGTGAGGGCGAAAGTCCAGACGACGAGGAGGAGGAACCGCCTGAAATAAATTATTGCACTGTGAAAATCTCGCCAGATAAACCGCCCAAAGAGCGTCTCAAATTGATAATCAAAACAGACGTAATACGGAACGCCATAGCCAAGGCAGCAGCAGCGGCGGCAGCCAAGGCAGCAGCTGCCGGCAATGACAACAATGATACAAATTGGCGCAGTGAAAAGAAATCCAAGAGTAAAAAGCATAAACATTTAAAACACTCATCCACAGCAGCTCCAAGCGCTGATCAACCGACGCCGCCAGGAGCAACAGCAGCTGGAACAACAACAACAACTGTGGAGAATACATTTAAAACGCCCTCGCCACACTTAGATCATCCGCATCCTCATCCGCCTCAGCCACAAACATTGCCAGCTCCTGGTACAGTTTTATCGCCGACAACACGATCCGATCACGATTTTGATTCGCAGTCCTCGGTGCTGGGCAGCATCTCATCCAAGGGCAATAGTACACCGCAATTATTGGCCCAGGCGGTGCAAGAGGATTCCTGGGTGATACATAGTCGTGGCTCGAGTGTTATAACCAGCGATTTGGAGACCAGCCAGCATTCGTCGTTGGTG
This sequence comes from Scaptodrosophila scaptomyzoidea, assembly GCA_035078625.1. Classification (NCBI taxonomy): domain Eukaryota; kingdom Metazoa; phylum Arthropoda; class Insecta; order Diptera; family Drosophilidae; genus Scaptodrosophila; species Scaptodrosophila scaptomyzoidea. The sequence goes on from JAWNPY010000162.1 coordinate 24,017, forward strand.
GCGCCACCCTCGGAAATTGAATCGCGTTTAGAGTCTATGCTAATGACCATGGATGGTTCAGCAACAACAGCAATGAAAGGCGCAACAACAACGGCAACAAGTCAACCTTTGGCCGAGGCAGACATTTTGGCTGTTTTACGCGGCGAGGTCAATGGAAATGCCCAGCCGGAGCAGGCGGCGGAGAAGCAGCAGCAGGAAGAAGAGGAGAAGGTGAATAATATTAATAATAATAGTCGTGGCAGACCCACGCGTGGACGCAAGGCAGCAGCCAGCAAGGCAACCAATGAGGAAGTGCCAGCAACACGCGGTAGAAATGCGCGTAATAAAAATGCAGAGCCAACGACAACAACCACAACAACAACCACCACCACACCACAAAGAGCCACACGTGGACGTCTGGCCAAAACAAAGACAGCAACAACAACAACAGCAACAGAAACAACAGAAGTGGAAACGACGACGACGACGACAACAGAAAGAATTAAAGAAGATTCCATTGAGACGACAACGCCGCCAGCAGCACGTCGTGGTCGTGCCTCGGCTCGTGCTGCGGCAGCTGCTCATAATAATAACACCAACAACACTAACAACAACAATAATAACAATAATAATAATATTAATAAAATAGCCGCCAATTTATCAGCCAAGGCAGAGGCGACCAAGGCGGCCGATAGCAGCACAGGTGGAAACAGTTTAACCCAGCGCAGTTATGGACGCAAACGCAAGAACCAACAGGTGACCCAAGTAATCCAGCAACAACAACAGCAGCAGACAGAAAAAGCAAACGAAGATGATCAGGAGGATGAGGAAGATCAAACGGAGCAGCCCACAAAGCCAGCCAAAGTGCCACACACTGAATTGGACTTGATAATGAATGATGAAATGTCAAATAATTCAAATACTTCATCAATGCAATTGGATAATTCGTCATCTTCGCCGCCGCCCAGAGATTTCAAGTTTAAGGATAAATTTAAAAGAACTTTGACCTTGGACACACAAATGGCAGCAGCCGCAGCAGCAGCCAACAAGGCCCACACGGATAATAATAATCCAGCGATAGCAGCAGCACCAGGAGCAACAGGAGCAACTGCAGCTGCCGCCGCCTCAAGTGAATCCACAACAGAAGCCGCCGATACACAACAACGGGGCGCTGTGAAATTGGTAATATCGAAAAAGAAGGGCAGCATTTTCAAGAGTCGCACTCTGATGTCGGCCGAAGCAGAGGCCACTGCCACGGCCACCAAGCGACATTTGTACAAACATAGCTGGGATGCCGCCTTGGAGGCGAATGGCGCGGGAACTGGGAGTGATGGAAGCAATGCTTCACCCTCAACCACAACGGGCGCAATTAGTGGTAGTAATAATAATGTGGGCTTAAATGCTTTAAATGCCGATAGCAATCTGATTAATGCCAGTAATTCCTTGACCGATCACCATGATGGTTCGTCGTCATCTTCCAATTTAATTAATAATAACAATAATATTAACAATAATAGTTCTTCCTCGGCGGGCAATAATATGAATTCCTTAATGCGCGGCGAGAGTCCTTTGTTAAATAGCAAGCAATTGCGTAATCAAAGTACAGCCTCGTCAAGTGTTATAAGCAGCAGTTGTAATCCCTTTGATTTGGATGATAATTTAGAGGATCAACAGCAACAACAACCGCAGCAGCAGCAACAACAACAATCACAATCGGCACGTAGTAATAATAAGGAACGCAAGGATTATTACACTGTGGTGCGTAATGTGAAGACGGCGCATCAAATTCAGGAAATTGGTGAATACCAGGAAATGGACGATGATGTGGAATACATTTTAGATGCCTTGCAACCGCGCAATCCGCCAGCCACTCGCTGTTTATCTGCCCTCCAGCTGGCCACAAAATGCATGACTCCCGCCTTTCGTATGCATGTGAGAGCTCACGGTGTGGTCACCAAGTTCTTCAAGGCTCTGTCCGATGCTAATAAGGATTTGAGCCTGGGCTTGTGCACCTCGGCCATTATGTATATTTTGTCGCAAGAAGGACTCAACATGGACTTGGACAGAGATTCGCTAGAGCTTATGATTAATCTGTTAGAGGCCGAGGGCGTGGCTGCTCCCTCCGATCAGGCCAACTATGAAAGGAATAAGCAGAAAGTCAGAGAATTATGTGAAGAAATCAAGGCCCAAGGCAAGGCCACGCATTTGAATGTGGAATCCATAAATGTGGGCACACTGGCCATGGAAACTTTGCTCTCGTTGACCTCGAAGCGAGCTGGTGAATGGTTCAAAGAGGATTTACGCAAACTGGGCGGCCTGGAGCATATTATCAAGACAATATCGGATTTTTGTCAACCTGTCATAGAACAGACCAAGGAATCAAACAAGCACATACAATGGCATCAATCGTTATTGGATAATATGCAGACAGTGGCGCGTTGTCTGCGTGTCCTCGAGAATGTCACCCAGCACAATGAGGCAAATCAAAGATATATGCTCACCTTTGCCAATGGAAGAGCTGTCGATACTCTCTGTTTGCTATTCCGCTTATGCGATCGCCAATTGATATTACATCCCACAAATGATTATTGTGGCGCTGGCAAGGATCATCCGGGCGTGGTAATGCGTGAATTATTGATACCCATAATGAAGGTTTTAATTAATTTAACGCACACGTTTAATGAGGCGCAGCCTTCCTTGGGCGCTGAATTGTTGGGTAAACGTAATGATGTCATCGAAACATCGTTTCATCATTTATTATTGGGCTCCAATTACATTCCCGAGCATTGTGTCTTTGAGTTGAGCATTTTGGTGAGTTTAACAATTGAAATCTAAATTTGTATATCCTCATTTAAGTTATTTCCTTGTTGTTTTTTTAGGTTATGACCCTGCTAATCAATTTAACCATGCACACTTTGCCCAATCGTCTGAGGCTTATGCAGGCCTATGCTCCCCCAGAATATATAGCTGATAAATCACCGCCATCTTCGAATGCTGATCAATCGCAGTCCATAACAGCCATACAAGCGCTGCTTGAGTACTTCTATAAATGCGAGGAAATGGCCAGGTAAGTTTTAAGATTAAACTCATTGATGTTCGATTAATTGATCAACTTCAAATCGATTATTCTAGGTTGGTGGAAAAGAACACAGATGCCTTTTTGGAAAACAGTGAGAAAAGCAAAAAGAAACAAGAGGAAATGGAGGAAACTGTTAATAATCGTGAGTGGATCAAATGAAATCCTTTTAATATGGGACTTGTTAATCATTTTTGTTATTTATTTAGTGGTCCAACGTGCTGGACATCATATGGAGCATACGCTTAAGGGCGCCTATGCCTCCATACTCATTGGCAATCTGATAGCTGAGAACGAGCAAAATGAATTGATTGTTCGACGCTATTTGCATGGGAATGGCTTTAAGGAAATAATTGGTGTGCTCGAGAAATATCAAACCTTTATGAATCTTACCTCAAGTGTGAGTATAAACAGAATTAAAATTAATCCCGGGATTTGACCCTTAAATGGTTTTTTCTTATTTTTAGTTGGAAACTGCTTTTGTGGCCCATATGAAGTCAACCAAGAAAATTATAGATAATTTCAAGAAACGTGATTATATTTATGAGCATCAAAATGAAGATCATACATTGCCACTTAATTTGGAAACCAATACGCAGCAGCCAACAACAACAACAACAGAAGCAGCATCCTCATCATCATCAACAACAACAACATCAGCAGCAGGAGCCAGCACAAGAAGCAGCAATTTGCCGCGTGTCTACAAAACTTACAGTAGTCATAGATAATTGGAGGAATAGCAAGAAAAAGAAGAAGGAAAAAACTGTTGAACCTGCCACATAAACACACACACAATAAAAAGAACTATTAACACTAATTCTACTACAACAACAAACAAACAAACAAACAAATACTACTAAATTAATACAACTATTAAATTTAAAAAGAAAAAAAATTAATTATATATATATAGAAACATATTTTTTTTTAATCTGGTAATTGTAATTAATTTGTACATATAATAATTGTCCATTGTCCATCACAACAACAACAGCATGCATTGTTTTTTATTAGAATTTATTTAAAATTTTAAATAATTAAAATATATATAAATATGAAATTTTTTTTAATTTTTTTTTTTATTGTTAGCTATTAACTTTCTTAATTATATAGTGTATATGTGTAGAATTAATTAAATTATATGTGTATGTATATGTGTGTATGTCTTAGTTATGTAAAAAGCAAAACAAAACAAACTCAAACAAAAATTTAATTAAATAAATTATAATTAAATTTATATATAAATATATATATTATGCATTAAACAAAAAAGAAATATATAAATTTAACCTAATTATATGTAAAGTGAGAAATTAATTATAATGAAATAAAAATTCATATATGCATACATATATATATTTCAAATGGATGAACAAAAAACACACACAAAATTGTCTATCATGTTTTTTAGGCTTAAAATCTAAAATTAAAAGAAAATGAATTTTGGGAACAAAAAAAAAACAAATGCAGAAAATCTATAAATTAAAAATGAAAATATATATTACAAATAAGATGATTCAAAATATATGCGTTTGTGTGTGTAAAATTTTGGGCTGTTTATGGGGAAACTATTTCAAATTCAAATATAAACGGAAATTGAATATTAATTTATTTAAAGGCGCCATCTAGTAATTTTAATTGGCGTACTTTTAGCGCCATCTGTAGTCTATTTAGAGCATTTCGGAGCTTGTAGACCATCTGGCAATGCTGACAAACCGCAACCAGTTTCTGTTTTCAACGTTAGAATTAATTGTACAAATTAGGTATTTTAAAATTTGGTTTGGAAATATGAAATGCAGCTCCGGACTCTGCTGAATTTTCCTTTTCCCTTTCGTTTGATACCCCCCATTTGTCCATATTGGTGCAGTTTTGCAAAATCATCAAATTTTTCAGTTGTAAGGATTTTTTTTTTGGGCCCAACAGTTATTAACATATATCTTGAGAACCACTTGAGATATTGGAATAAATTTAACATCATCTGACTCGTTTGAACATATCCTTTCGTTTGATATGTCATTCGTCCATGTTTTCCCGCAAAAAAACAATGAAAAACAAACTCGTAAAAATAGCGAAAAATTAATTATTTTTAGCTAGAAAAAAAGAACCTTCATAAACAAACGGTGTATCAAATAAAAAGTAAAATTTAGGCGCTTCAGAAGATGCGAATTATATTTCAATAACATAAGTGGTTCTTTAAATATATGCTAAAAACTGTTATACCTCAAAAATAACTTTGAAAAATTACACAGGTCTACAACAAAAAAGCTTTTTTAGAAATTTAAGTTATTCCCAATGCTCTTGAGTGTGCTAAATCCAAATATGATTTCCGTTTTTTTTTCTATCACATCACGTTTGGCCACAATCAGCAATTTTTTTTTGCGTCCCCCGTACAAAAATCAATTTTTTTAAAAAATACTCAGAGCCCATCGTGCATAAATGAATAATTTAGGCAAATAATTCATTTAGGGTAAGGTTTTTGGACGTTTAATTTAGGCACTGGACATTTTTTGAAAAGCACCCATAGAAAACTAGCCAAGATATAGTAGGCAGAAAAGTATAAAGCTTTTCAAACATTTTTATTTTCTGCATATGAAGTCTCAAAAATTTTCCAGTAATTTTTTCGAGTTTAGCATTCAAAAATCTATAAGAAATGGTGGTTTAGATCTAAATACATTAAAAGCGTGAGCAGTGGATTTTTTTTTTAAATTGACTTTGCTAAACAGTTTTTTGGATATATTTAAAGAACCACTTATGTTATTAAAATATAATTCGCATCTTCTGACGCGCCTGAATTTTAACCTTGAAAATTTCATCTGTAGTTTTGTCTATTGAAAATATGATTTATTTTAATAAAAACACTCGAGACCCAAAAAAAGAAGCAAGCAATGAAAAAGATATAAGAAGAAATAATAAATCTGTATTTTTTATTAGTATTAATAAAAACAAAACTTAAAACCAAAAGAACCTAGCCATCCTTTCTAATTTATTTGTATTTCGGTTTTTATTTGAAAATATTTTGCTTTCGAATAAGAAAAAAATATAATAATCCGTCTTTTTTTATTGGTATTAATAAAAAAAAACGCTTAAAACCAAAAGAAGCTAGCCACTCCTCCAAATTTATTTGTACTTCGATTTTTATTTGAAAAATAAAATAAATAAAAATTACGGCGAGCGTTAAAATAAAGCCCAACGTACGACAAAATTATCACGGATTTCAGTGGTTTCAAATTTTTAAGCCATTTTGCAAAATTATCACGGATTTCAGTGGCTATAAATTATAAACAAAGCCGAAAAGGTAATGGAATCTCAACCCGTCGGTCTTGTAAAATTATCAAGGATTTCAGTGGTTTCGAATTCGATAATTTATTATATCACAATACAATGGGGAAAATACAAAAATTTCCCCAACGCATGCATCCTTGGTATAAAAATGCCCAGGCAACGGAATTCCTAATTTACAAGACGCACAAAATACAAAAAAGCATTTTTTTTTGCATTTTTCATTGTCACGAAATTCAGCAAACCTGCGAATTGAATTGAAATAAATATTTTAGTTAGCCAGTAACCAATTTGAAAAATAAAAAAAGAAATTAAATTCCGAGTGGAACATCAACTTTCCGCAATAAGTAGTGAACCAAAATACTTAATATTTATTTTAAATCAATGTGATAATTTTTAAATAATTTCCGGCAAGCCATTTTATATTGATTCCGAGTATTTTTTTTTGGATCAAACAGGAGGAGGATTATTTAATTTTATGTGGAACCCAATTTATTTTAGCTTTTTTCCATATTTTTAATGAATTCTCTTTCCCTTAACTATACGGAAATTATAAAATGGCAAGTGTTGTTAAATAAATAAAATAAAAATAAATTTCTGCCAACTGCAACTGCAGCAGTGATGCATTGCGTTATAAGCTAAAAGGCAATAAATAAAATAATAATAATAAAACTAGTGAATAATAATAAAAATAATAGTGAATAAAACTAAAAGGCAGAAAATGTTACAGGTGAAAAAAGTGGCATCTCTAGTTTAGCGTAGAGCTGCCACATGTATGTTATGTGTGGTGTCGACGGTCGAATGGCGATGAACCCGATAAATGAATAGTCGGCAGTATTTTTGAAATGTCAGTATTTTTGTATTTAGTTCCCGCGTTATGTTTTGTCGTCAGAGTTGAGAGGATAAACTGCGGTAAGATTAATTAATTTAAGGAAAATTAATTATGTTTATTGGAGTTCTGTTTCAGAATAAAATACTATAATTAAAGCGTTTGTGCGATAATATTGAAATTATAATCGTTGGCGTTTTTATTATTTATTTAAATTGGAACCGTGGCTCTGGCGACTAGTGACATGTGGGTTTCTTTTTTTATTGATATGGCAGCACTGCATTTGCATGGAGCCCCATGGCTCCTCTCATTATTTTTGTTGTTGTTGTCAATTTAACAGCATTTCTCTAGTGGTGGAGAAACGTCGATGTTTCTCCACCTCTACATTTCTCAGTTGATTTTCAACTACGAAGCCGGCTGGTCGTTTTGCGCATTATTTACGCATTTACCGTTATTAATTGTCATCTTGTCTAGTGAATGAATGAAAAAAGCGCGCGCGATTAAATATTTTTTTTTACAAGTGAAAAAAAGAGCAAAAACCAAAATAAATAAAATTACAAACTGGCACGCCAGCAAAATGTGTGACTGAGTTCAGTTGAGTGGGAGTTTTTTAAATCTGCTGCATGCAATAAAATAACAAAACCAACAACACAAAAATATACAATTAACAAAACAGAAAAAAAAACCAACCAACAATAATAAAATAAAACCAAAAAAACAAATTCATAAAGAAAGGTGAGAAAACAGATTATTTAAATTGTATGTATGAATTTTTTTGTTTTTTTTTTTATATGGATTCTCACACAAAACAAACAACAAAACAAAACAAAAGCGAAATTTATTTTTAGCTGCCCAACAAAACAAAAACAAAAAAACCCCAATACTTTTTTATATGATTTTATTATTATTATTATTAATATGAATTTGTTGTTGTTTATGGCTATGAGCGTTTTTATTTTTGTTTTTGCATTTGCAAAAAATACAAAAATTCCGTTTGTTCTCAGTTGTTTTTGTTGTTGTTTTTGTTGTTGTGACTGGGAAGTTGCTGGGTGGAAGTTTCCGGGTTTGTTGACTTTGCCACCAACTGTTGTTGTTTTTGTTGTTGTTGCTGCTGTGCGGCCTGAAATTAAAATATGGCAAAAATAAAATTTAATAAAAAAAAACACACGCACACGTATACATTTTTTTTTGTTTTGTACACAGGAAGTGCTATTTTTTTGTTGTTGTTTTTGTCTTTATTATTTAATGAAATGGAAAAATTTTCAACTTACAAAAAACGAAATAAAACTGCCAACTAATTGCAAAATCTACAACAACAACAACATATTTAATTTTAATGAAATTGCCAACAAAAAAAACAACTTAAATTCAATTTTTTTTTCTTTTTATTATTATTTCTTGCTAAAGGTGAGTTGGTAATTAATTTTATATTTAAACAAAAAAAAAAAAAAAAAAAACCAAACAAAAAACCAAAAAAAAAGTTGGTTTTTTTTTTTTTTTTTTTTCATTTTCCCTTTTTTCTCCCCCCCTTTTTTTTTTATTTTTTTTTTGTCAATTATGAGCGATCAGCATTTCCGCCTTTTCGCATAAAATGAGCGTAGCAATTTGCAATTTCGTTTTTTTTTTAGTTTCTGTTGAGCAATTTATTTTTACAACTTTAGCAAAAAACAGAAAACAAATAAAACAAAAAAAAATGTTCGTTATAACCAAATAACTTTAATTAGAAATGCCAAACAAAAAAAAAGAAGAAACAAAATAAAACAAAAAAAATTGAAATTAAAATTGCAAATCGCCATCAACGTTGGCGGCGCAGTTGCGTTTTTTCAGCTCTTTTTTTGCTTCTTTCAGTTTTCTGTTTTTGTCCGCACTTTTATTAGATTTTTTGTTTTCATAACGGCATTCGTGTATGTGCATTGGGGGCCTGCCTGCTGCTTGCTGCTGCTGCCTCTGCCATCGCCATCGTCGGCCTTTCCATGCGGTGAGAGCAGAGCAGCCGAAACAAATACATACACAAGGTTGTATTGATGAGCATACACACTAATACACAGTTATACGCTCTTTCAATTATTTCGGTCAAAAATTCAAGTTCAAATCAACAAGAGCAGCAACAACAACAACAAAAGTCTGAAACCGTAACAAATTAACACCCAAGTCATACACGCACAATAAGTTTTGTTTTATTTTGTTTTTACACTAGCCTACAATTATCTAGGTTTTTAGTTTTATTTACTTTGGTTTTAATTCTGTAAATTTATATGAATCTTTATTTATTTATTAATCAATTAGGTTTCATTTTTCATTTTTACACCAACTATTGTGTGTGTGTGTTGGCCAGTGTAATTTTATCTAGCTCAAAATAAGGGAATTTTCCTCTATTCTATCAAATATATTTTGCCCTGAAAATTTAATTATTAAATAACAAAAAAAAAGTACATACACAGAAGGTTAAATATATATTTTTTTGTTTTGTTTCTTGGAATTGGGGAAAAATTAAAAATAAAAATGAATCGCACTTTATAAACAATCACCAACGCACTTTGTTTTTGTTGTTGTTGAAAGTTTTTTATTATTATTTTTGGAATTTCTGTGATTAAAAATATTTTATTGTGTGCGCTTTAATTTGTGTGTGTGTGTGTGTGTGCGTATGAAATTGTTTTTAACATTTTGGGGAATTTTTTTTTGTTAGTCAATTAGAAAAACAAATAACAGGTAATTGTTACTGTTTTTTTTATGTTTTTTTTATTTATTATCTACTGGGGAATATGTTTTTATACGCTTGGAAAAAACGTATTAAAAAATTTTAGATACAGTCAAATTTTAGAGAAAAAACAGTCACTTTTTATTATAAAGATTAAAGATTATTTTTAGTTTGAGTATAGAAAGTACTAGAAATTAAACTATTGTTTTTAGTATGAAAATGGAAACTTTTAGAAATATACCAAATAATTTCGTTTTAATTATTCTCTCAATTTTTAAACACTTTTAGTTAGCTTCCCAATTTGTTCTCAATTCTTTCTAATGTACTTTTCAGTTCTGAAATTTTCGAGGTTTTCTTTTATTAATTCTTTCTCATAGTTTTTTCTGATCTAAAAATTCTTTAAGCTATTGTTTTTTTTTTTCTTTTGTTTTACAAACGGAAATAGTTTTTTATCTCTTGAAATTCTAGACTGATTTGATTTCTATTTTTGTTTTTTTTATTTTTGTTGTCTCTCTTTCTTATTTTTTGTTGTGATTTGTGTTACTTTTATCGCTTTTCGTGCTTTCAAGTTATCAACTCACCAGCAACCAAAGTTTACTTAACGTGTTTATTTGTTTATGTATTTGTTTATATATAGAATATTAAATTATAATTTTTTTTTATTTTTACCCCTTGAGTTTTGTTTATTTATTTTTTGAAATGATATTTTTTTTTGTATTATTTTTGCTTTTAATTAAAAATATATTTGCCATTTGTTATCTAGACAAAAATAAATATATGGTTGGGTATTTTTCTTCTTTATTTTAGTATGAAAAACAAAAAATTGATCGGGTTTACTTTTTTTTTTTAATACAATCTGCTGTCAAATCCTGTCAACGTGATTGCCCATAAATCTTTGGATATCAAAAAAAAAAACAAAAAAACTCACATATACAATATATATATATATATCCAATTTATCCATATACATATATTAAACTATGTGTATATAGTAGAGGTATAATTTTTTTTTGTTTGTTGAAACTGGCAAAAAGGAATCAAATCAAAAAAAAAAAAAAAAAACATTGAAAAGAATACCGACAGCAAAAATATAGTCAAGTAAAAACATTTAATGTTGGCTGCCTCCCTCCTCCCCCCTGCCCCATTCCAACCCACTCCACTCCAACCTGTTCTTCTTCTTCTTCGTTCATTCTTTCTATCCAGCAAAAAAAAAACTTTATTTTTGTGTTTTTTTATTAGGGGCTTTTTTTGTGTGTGTTTTTTTTTTGCTCTCTCTGTCTCTCTGCTATGAGAGAACAAAAAAAAGGGACATTGGACAACATGTTTGAGTTTCGTTCGTTGGTTCGCTCGTCGTTGTAAGCTCCAAAAAAATGCCTTTCCCTTTGGCTTTTTCCCCCTTTGTCATTGTGTGTGTGTTTGTTTTTTTTTACTGCTATTTCTTGTTTTTTTGGCGCGACGCCGACAACGTCGACGATGATGACGACGATATGAACGCAGAGCAAAAAACTATGAGAGCACAAAAAACTGCAAAGAAGCAGGACGACGAGGAGGAGGAGGAAGAGTAGAAGATTGGTTAAAATAGTGCTAAACGAAGGAGGAAAGGGTTAAAGTTAAACCAAAACAAAAAAAAGGCTTCATTTATATTTTGAACTCAACCAGAACTCAACTATATATATCCACATATATATAGCTTATAGTTTACCTACCACAAAACTATAAATGGAACATTTCAATAAGTGCTGCCGACATGTGCCAATATAAGTAAATATGTATATGAACCAACTGTTTTCAAAACAACAACAACACCGACAACAGTAAAAATAACGGTTAAAATAGTCACAAATACACTGTCAAAGTGACACACACACTTGACTGTCAAGTGAATAGAAATTCATATTTAATCCCCAAAAAAACAACTCAAAATAGTATTTCCCATTTCCTCTTAGTTCTTAATCAATATTGGTGTAGAAATTAGAGTAACGTTGATATTTAAAGAGAAACGGTTTTGGTTTCAATTGAAATTCAAAAGAATCTTTAAACAGAAATCTGTTAAAAAGGAGCTAATGGAGTTTATGGCTTGTTTCAAAGCGTTTTCTTATCTCTCCTCAAAATAATGTCAGGATCTTCAAAGAAACTGGCAAAAGGAATTAAAAATAGACAATTTCTAAATCTCAAGTACTTTTAATGAGGTTTAAATTAAAGTCAGGATCCCAAAACAATGATCTGTGTAGGAAAGTAAAGATTTAAATATAAAGATATTGTGAAAGGTGTCTTCTGATTGTCTTATTTTAATTCTTAACTAATAATCTACCAATTGAAGGGTAGAAAATGTTTTTAAAAAAGAGTATGTATAAATTCTATCTTTTATTAAGTTAATTGTCATATATGTTTTATTCCCCACTTTCAAGCAATTTTATTTTGAAGGGTTTTGGGGGCGGAATTCGGTTTTGGTTTGACATTTTGCTGCTGCCTTATACAAGAGTTGTTGTTTTTGTTGTTGTTGTTGCTGCTGGTATGAAGTATAAGCGATAAGTTTTCCGAGGTTGTCTCGTGCAAAATTGAACAATTTTATAAAATACATGCCAACGAAAAGCAAAAAAAAAAAATATATATATATATATGGATACATATAATGAAAAAAAAACACACACACAAAAAAAATTGTAATAAATTACAAAGTTACCATAAAGGAGACACGAACAAAAACAAAAACAACAACAGTAACAAAAAAAAATTGTTTTTTTTTTTCAAAAAAAAAAAAAATAATATAATAACCGGAGCAGAGAAGCAACAGCGACGGCAGCGTCAGCAAAAAAAAAAAATATTCTCATTTCAAGGAGAGAGGCGGGCAATCGCCACAATTCCCTGTTCCATAGTCGCCGCCATTGCTGAGGTTTTTTCTTGTGCTTTTTATACCCTAAACCTTAGGTATAAAGGGTATTATGGCTTTTGGAAATGTATGTATGTAACGCACAGAAGGAAGCATTTCCGACCATATAAAGTAAAGTCTGTCCGTCTGTGTAAGTTCATGGATCTCAGAGACCGTAAGAGCTAGAGAGCCCAAATTTGTTGGCATATGTTTGGTATATCTGCACGCAGATCAAGTTTAGGTTGTTTTTACCCCCCACTCCCCATTCAAATATTACGTGTTTCTCTGAAAATTGATTTTCGATTTTTCTCAAATTTTGAAAAATTAGTTGGGTGCAGATTAGAATTCTTGATCAACGTGCCAAATCTGGAAACGATCGAATAAAAAATGTAAAAGTTATAGCCGTTTTGGGGCACTTACACAAACATTTGACTCATAGATGGCGCGATAGTGCAGTTCCAGCAGTTCAAAGGCATAGTGCCGATAATGCAGTTTAAATAATTTCTGGCTACATAAAAGCATTTGTTATTATTTTAAAACTGCCAGTACAGGGTATCCCCAAACTCGGCTGCGCCCGAGTTTAGCTTTTCCACTGATTTTTTTTATTATATTTTTCATTCTATTCATTTTGTTTTGTACTTTTTTATGTTTTTTTTTTTTTTTTGGAGGGGGGTTTTTTTTGTGTTATGAGTCGTAATTTAAAATACACACACACACACATACATAGCTTCCTCAAGCTGAAATTATATATAAGAGATACTGAAAATATTTTTGCCCTTAATAAACATGAAACGGATAAAAAGGAAGTTTAGTTTGCTTATAAATTCCAAGGATCCAAAGAATTAGTCATATTTCTTCTGCTAACTTTTAAGCTATTTGGTAAAAAATTCTAAAACTTGGTATGCTCTTGAAAGACGTTATCAGAAGTCTATATTCAAAAATTCACTAATTGTGAGTAATTAATTTTGTCCTTCAAGAACATTTATAAAAGTGAATACCCCAAAATGATTCAACCGCTTGAAAAGCACATAAACAAATGACAGATTAAGAGACCAAAATAATACAAAAAACTGGAAACTAAAACTTCATTTATACTTTTGCTATAATGGAAAAAAACTGAATATTTGCCAGAGGTTCTTTTCTGGTCTTGGAATTCCCCTAGACATAATTTTGGTGGTTTTTATTTTTGCTATGTTCTTTGCCAAACATTCAACACTTACTATTGTTGTTGTTGTTGTTGTTTTTGTTTGTGGAAAAGCTGATTTTCCTTTTCTTGCGACAATTTGCTTTTTCCTGCCTTTGGTTAGTGCATGTTGGTTGTATGTTTGCTGTCTTGGACAGACTTTTTACTACAGACACTTGCTAAAATGAACCTGAGTTTACCCGGAAGTTAGAAAAGTAGAAAAAAAATACTTATGCATACCAAAACCAAGCCAAGCCCAATCAAACCAAAACCAAATCAAACTCAAACTTATTGCAATCTGCCAAATAGGAGCCAGGAAGTTGCTTATTGAATTGCTTAGAAAATTTGCAATTTTCATCACTCAATTGAAATTGAATTTATATATAAATATTTTGGACTTGCCTATATTATTTTTTTAAAACTTATTCGCTTTGAAATCAATCAGGTTTTTTTTATTATTAAATTACATTTCAATTAAACAGAAATAAATGAAGTTATAAATAACTTAATTAAAAGTTTGAGTTTATTTATCTTCTTAATTTGATATTAACAAAACTGAAATAAATATTTAAAAATCAATTATTATGGGCCGATTAATTTGATATTAAGAAATATCAAATTTTCTCTTTTCTTGCCCTGGGAATAAAACCATCTTTGAATTTGTTTAATAATATCTACAATAATATCTACACAAACTTTAAATGAATATTTTTTATTTATATTTGTTTCAAACACAATTTGATTTAAACAAATATTAAAATAATATTTTTGTTTAGAAATTGACTAGTTTCTTATTTACAATTTTCCTATTTTGTCTAGGAATATTCAAGTCCTTTTTTTATTGTTAATTTTTGCCGGTTTTCATTTAGTTAGTTGATTAGTTGGGAGGAGGTTCAGCAACCTTAAAGTTCCAACAGATGAGATGCACACTAAACTAACCAAACCCAAAGAACATAACTATTTTTTTTTTATTTTAACTTGGCTAAAAAAAGAAGAAGAAAACTGGACACTGCAAAGCTGTTTGTCGTTGTTGTTGTTGCAGTTGCTGTTTTTGCAGTTGTTGTCAGTGTGTCTGGAAATTATTAGATTTTATGCCCGCGCGTCTTGGTTGCAACAACAAACAAAACAAAAAAAAAAAAAGAAACAGAAACAGAAATGTATAGAAAAGTAGAAGCTGCATAAGTCAAGAGTGGAAAATGTACAAAAACTAAAAAAAAAAAAAAAAAATAAAATAACAACAACTAACAACAGAAGCGGAAGGCGAATGCACTTGGACTTTGGTTTTGTTTTGTTGTTGTTGTTGTATTTTTTTTTTTATTTTTTATAGATTTTTTTTTTTGTTTTGTTGCTGTTGTTTTTGTCTTGTTGCATCTGCAAAAGCTGCTACAATAACAAAAGTCCAAGATGTTGCTTAGGATGCTGCAAGTCTTTTTGTTTTGTGTGTGTTTTGGAAACGTTTTATGATGTTGCTGATTCTCTGAGCCACAAGAAAACCAAAGCCACCAAGAAGAAGAAAAACAACAACAACAACAAGAAAAAGGTGCTGTGCGTACCAACAGCAACAACAACAACAACAAACAACAACGAGTTGAGAATAAGCCATCCACATCCACATCCACTTTGGTAGTAAATGTTATTGCACTTGGCCTTATTCGCTGTTGGTAGAAGCCCGTTTGTTGTTGTTGTTTTATTTTAGACTTGATCTTGGACTTTGCTATCTTGGATTCTAGTCTTGGAGTCGTCGTCTATGTGTATCTGTATCTATAGTTCCTTGCCCAACGTTTTTGTGTGCGTTTGACAATGATGAGGATACATTTTGGTCAAAGCAAACAGCCAACCATTCATGCTGGCCATGACTATGTTTATTGTAATTAGAAATTATATAGTCAGTCAGTCAGCAAGTTTAGATCAGAATTTATAGAAAAAAAATGATTTAAAAAGGGGGGGGGGGGGGGGGGGGGGGACCCCTCCAGCCCTCCTTT
>JAWNPY010000163.1:0-39626 GCA_035078625.1 Scaptodrosophila scaptomyzoidea
GTAATTTAAGATATCGTGTGTTTTTGGTCGAGACCGACCCAACTTTAAAAAATATTTAAGCATATAATGCGTCCAGGTAAAAATTATTTTACCTGTCTTCAAAAGTAAAGAAACAAAACAAAAATATGTAAACAATCATCAAATCAGCTTGTCAGGACATTTTTAAATTGCAAGAGTTGATTTTTTGTTTATTGCTTACTTTCTAAAAAAAGTGTGGCCAAAAGATTTTTACGAAAAATTGAAAATTGATTGAAGTGGGATCAATTTGGTCAATCGATATTTATAATCCTGTCTCTCTTTTATTTGACAAGCTTTTATTTCATATAAATTGTGTCAAAAGTAAAATAACATTCTGAGTTGGTAGCAAAAGTTTTAAACTAAATATACATATTTTTTATTTTTTTATTTTGAGTGCATTAAATAAAAGCTTGTTTCCAAAAACATATTTTATAGTACCTAAGTTTAGTTTCAGGAGACCTACATTTTTAAATATACCGTATTATTTCATTTTTGATTTTCTTTAGCGATAAAGCCGTCACTCGCTGGTTGCGTTTTCTATAGTGGAAACCATCGATAATATTGATACCATTGATTGTTTCCCAGTTCTTAAGTAGTTAATCAATGTTTTGTTAGTTTGTTTTACTTATACATTTTCCATTCCATTAACAAATTAACAAGATAGACAAAAAAATATGCAGAATAGTCTCTGCTGACCATAAAAAGATAAAAATACTTACGGTCAGGAAAAACATAGACGCTATTGATGTGTGACAGAATGCTGTCATAGTCTTCCTCTTCCTCGTTGTTTTTTTCAAAAACTCGAGCAGTAAAAATATTATTTTTCTGCCCAATTATTTTATAATCAAAAACTTGGGCATCATCCCCCTGCATTTCTAAGGATAAATTCTCACCAGTTGACGTTTCTATGATTTCGGTTAAAGTAGCATTTGAGTTTGATTTGATTTTTGAAAAATCTGATTTATGCAGTATTCTGGTATTCTGTTCTAGTTCTGGTTCTGATTCACTTCGAGTCCGATGATTCGTTAATAATTGAGCATTATAGTTTTTATAAAAGTTCTCTAGAATATTTTGTGGCACTGGCATAGGCTTTGTAATATTGGGAAGCTTATTAAGATTCAATCGCAAAAGTATATGCATCTTGATAGATTCCAGACTATCCAATTTAGCCTTTTCACGCAATTGACGTTGTAACAAGTTGTTCACATTCCCACCATTAATTAAACTGTTTCTGTTCATGCTGGGAAATAAATTCAAACGGGAGCTTGTTGGTAATTTAAGTCCTTTTTCTCTGGTTTGTAGTTGTTGTTCTGAAATTTGTTTCCCTGTATCTGTGCTGGAATTTAACAAGTTGCTGATGATTGCATTCATTGGCATTGTGCTTTGAATATCGGTCAAGTTTATCAGAGCAGTTTCTTGTATTACTTGCGAATAATAATGTTGTTGATTGGTATTCGTCGTTTGATTTAATTTGTCATGGCATTTTGCACCATGAGCAGCAATTAAAAGTAAGCAAATATATAAAAGAGCCATAGCAAGGCAACGAGTAACACCAAAATATATGTATTTACAACGAATACAACATTTTAAAATTCTAGCATTGTCATTATACTTGTAATAGTAATTGTTATTAAAAACAATATTATTATTATTATTATTATTAACTCGAACAGCCAAACAGTTTCTGAATTCATTATTTAACCGTTTATTTATATTCAAATTTTTGCCATTGCCATAATAATTCAAATTATCCTCATCTTCTTGTGGGCATATTCTGCTTGTCATCCTTATTATATCTGAGTTTGAGCCTTGATTGCAGCAGCATTTTTGATAACCGATAATACAGTCATAATTAGCCATTCTCACATCGTTCAAATTAGTATTATGTTTCTCCTGACATAAACATGCATTCACTTTATCATCCATCACCATCAGAGAATGAGAATAGGTCCCCAAATTACAAGTTATACATTGTTAAAACAGAAACGAAAAAAAAACACAAATCAATCCGCATCTGTGTCTGTAAATTGGTAAATTAAATAAAACAAAATTATCAGGTTAAAAATTACAAATTCTAATTCAACGAAATGTGCAGCCGAAATTTTCGTATATACCTAATTTTAAATACCCTCTACTTTATTTTTGCACCTGGAATTTTTTTATGCCCATACTTTGCGTACATTAAATAAATTGAGGTTTGATTAAATAGCGTTTTGCTAATTTTTTATTATAATTATCTCCATTTCTTATGATCCAATCTTGATGAAATTTTGCAAACAGATAGCTGATATTATTTAATGCAATTTTTTTCTCTCTGGGTTATTTAGTTTTTATGTCTTCTAAAAGTGCTTTAAGCTTTTGATGATCGCTCAGAGAGATTGAGTGAAATAGCTAGTAGAAACTTTGACTTTGGAAATATGCAGTGTAAACTTTATTCATCTAATTCTTTACCTAAAGCAAAGCTACAGTGGGCACAAAAATTGCCTGAACTGCTTCCAGAAAACTTTTTTGGTGGTCAAAACTTTTAGGCTAAGGTCTCACGGAGTTATAAATTATACACAAAATTTTTGATTTTCATCTTATTTGTGAAAATGAGAAAAAGAAGACTGCTATAATTTTTTCCCCGCACTAAAATATTCAACAAACTAAAATTAAATAAAGGTCTATTTTTTGTTTTGCCAAATCAACAAGCGTTAGAAACAAATTATTATTCTAAGTTTAAAAAAAAAAATTTTTAAGCCTATTGTAACTTTTCTATTGAGTTAAGTATTAATAGATGTCTTATTTGTTTATTGGATCCTTGTGGTCCTAAGGAAACATATGAAGAACTTACAGTACTGATAGCATTATTAGGAAAGGATAACTAAAAATAAATGTGATTCTTTGATTTTGGATATTTACCTCTTTGGAACCAGCCAGGATTGCAGTCCAAGTTTATATATGCTAATCAAATTTGTTGTCTTTTGGTTGCTTTCAACTAAAGTTCTTTAAAATTTTCGTGTATTTTTTGTATTGAATTTAAACACTTTAAATAATATGGTTTGCACATTAAATGAAATGATGCATTGATCAATTGAAAAAGCACTCGCCACCGGCAGAAGCACTTGTATAAGACGAAGGCAAATAAAATTCGTTGTTCATTTTAGGTATTTTTACATTTATTATTGTTGAATTCGCGATCATTTCGCTTTATGGGCAAACAGCTCACATTTTATTATTATTTCTTTTTGTTGTTGTTGTTCTTGCTTATTCTCTGAAATTGCAATTCTTTAATATGCCTTTATATGCATGATATGTATATGTATATTATAAGTAATACATATAGACATATTTACGCATACACACATGTGTATGTTGTTGTTGTGTTGATCTGATCCGTGCATAAGAGATTCAGATTCATACAAAGCTTGCTTGATGATCTCTATTATATTCAATTAAAACCATTTATAAGCATAATAATAATCACAGTTTTTGTGTTCTTGAACTTCAGTCTTGAAATTTCTCAGATTCAGATTTCTTGTGGTAGCTGCTCACACAGATACTCAAGCACACACACAAGCATGCCTATATTCAACACAACCATACCTACATAAAGTATATGCATATTAATATGTCACTCTCGATTTCTTCGCACATATTAAATATTTAAATAAACATTTGTTTTAACACTTCATATTCAATCGAAATTCAGCACGCAAATTAATGTCTTCACTTATACTACTACACTAGGACTACGATCGAGATCGAGATTCTTGGTTCTTCTTCGCATTAATTTAGTGGCGGATTTTAGATTTGCAAAAACATCGATGTGAATTGAATTTCGATATCATGGTGTTGATATATTTCACAACACTAACAAGTACTAAAACTATCGAAGACATCGATTGCTTTAGTTTCTGAGTTGTTCTAAAAAAATTTAGTCGGTTGCGACTATGTATTTGATTGCGATAATTGAAGGCGCCATTTCATTTGGCTTGTACTTGTAATTGTAAGCGTGCGTATAAGTATAAATATAAAACATAAAATTAAAATGGAAATGAAAGCGAAGGTGAAGTGTAAAAAGAAGGGCAATGGCAATCGCTTTATGCGCAATGTCGAGCGCATTGATGATGAACAATTTAATTATTTTAAAAACATTCTGGATGTCATGAAGGCGGGTCTGGAGGATGTAGAGGACAGGGGTAAGCTTAGATGTCTTATTTTAAAATTCCAGTTAATAATAATCTTTGTGCCAGATGCAGTTTTTCAAAGCAATTTGTTCTACATTATTTTTACTCTAGGCTATACCTACAATTTTGCTGAAGATCGGAACCAGATATTTGCATTATTTGATACTGTTTCAGACTAAATCTTTAAGTGGCCATAAAATGCGAACGCGATGTGATAGAAAAAAACCCAAAGGGAGTTTTGCCCTATAAGCTTAAACTAGCTTATTAATTAAAGTACTAGTCACGAGGACATTAACGTAAATAAACAATACCTTTTACCTTACCTTTATCTATTATTAAATACTAGTATTTCATACTAAATTTAAAAAAAAAATTTTATTTTGTGTACTGCGAGATATTATTCAACATTTTTATAAAATGAGGGAGGTTATTCCAAATGCGTACAGCGTATTTATAAAATTGCATTTGAGAGGTCAGTCGTTTGTGCCTGAAATTAATTATGTTGTTAGTTCTTGATGAAGCAGAAAATCTAAGTTTATCATATAGGTATGATGGTTGTTTGTAAAAAATTATATTGTGCAAAAAAATTAAGGTTCTTAAATCCATCCAATCTTGTAATTTGAGATCAAATATTTTAATTACATGACCTGAAATGTGGTCAGAGCGCCTTAAGCCAAAAATATATCGAGCAATGTTGTTGAAACATATATTTAATTTTTGCCTATTATAATCACAATTGTTAAAAACTTCGACACCATACATAAGCGAGGGGATGACACATGTCTTAGCTATTAATAGTTTAATGCTTGTTGGCAAGAAATCCTGAGTTAACGAAAGAGTTCTTGATAATCCAAAAGTTCTGCCAACAGCTCTGTCAATGTTATCATTCCAAGTTAATGTACTGTTAAAAATATACCCAAAATTAGTTGCATGATCTGTATATTCAATTGATGTGTCAAAAATCCTAAGTCTTTCCAAATTTGCAATATTAAATTTATTTTTGTAAATTACAAGGCATTTGGATTTATTTGGATTGAGGTCTAGCTCGTTATTTTTTGTCCACTCGCTGATCAGATTTAATTCGCTATTGCTAACACGTATACAATCACTAATATCACACAAAGGACGACTAACATACAGTTGGACATCATCAGCATACATATGAATACAACAAACAGACACGTCATTAGGCAGATAATTGACATAAATTGTGAATAACAAAGGACCAAGGACTGAACCTTGCGGGACGCCATATTTGACATGTAAAAACGACGAGGAGGAAATAGACGTTACTACAGATTGGGAAGTATGATGACATTAGTCTAATAGAGGTTTCAGAAAAATTATATAGTTTTCTTAGCTTCGTCAATAGGATTGTATGGTCAACGGTATCAAATGCTTTGCTACAATCAAGTAGTGTCAAAAAAGTTTCATAATCTGAAGTCAAAATTAGGTATATATTTTGTGTGTTGCACAATGTTAGTCAAGTACTTAAATTGCCTTCTACAAAGAACTTTTGAAGTCGGAACTAGGAGATAGCTTGATTAGTAACCTGGATATTCTTTCATCGGTGATGCGTCTTAGAATTGTTTTCTTGTTTTTAGTTGCTCGGTTGAGCCTTGTTTTGTTATCTGGATGCCTTGAGCGCTACCATTTTTTCTGAAGAATTTGTTTTCCTTAATCAATTTTAATGGAGTTTTGGAGGGATACGATATAGTTGGAGTGGGAATAATATCATTTAATTGTATTATTGCACTTTCTATATATGTAGGCTGGAGTTTTTAAAGGAATCTTTTCTAAATGGATGTCTACGAATTCTCTATAGCTATGTAACTGTTGTGTGATAAGGCCGATTCAGCTATAAGTACGCCTGGATTTTTTATGTTGTTGCTTTGGCAAACTGAGGATAATAAATCGTTTAACGACGGCTTTGGTGTGTACTGAGCTATTGCACTGGCGTGACTACAGCCTGGTTTAGTTCAGCATGAACAGGAGCGGGATGTTGTTGAGGCTGAGATGTACCTAATGTTCTCAAATCTTCAGGCAGATAAACATGTCGTCAAAAGTGCCAAGACTTTTTTTTTAGCAGTGGAAAGGAGTAACTATATCTATTGCCTAGCAAATAATATACAGAAAATTTTTAAAACTGATAAAATTAAATAAACACGCATTTTTTAAAGATATTCAATTATATTGAATGCTGCAATCATTAGATTTTTTTGTAAAGTCTATGGTTGTTTTAATACATTAATTTAAAATAAAGAATCAACTTCTGCATTCTATCACCCCAAAAACATAACCAAATTAATGAATATGTACGTAGTTTATTTGAAAACCATGATATACATACAAAATTAAGACTTTTTCTTTTTGGCAGACACGATTTTAAAATTAAAGTGTTGTGTCAATTAAAATAGTTGTAATGGACCCCTGCGCTCTGTACTCCAACTCCACCGACATTCGATGGAACGTATGTTGTTCCGGATGAACATTTCAAGCAATTGCGTTTTAAAGCTGGTCTCTGCCTTTGATCGTGACAATGCATGGCAAACCGAAGTTCCTCGGCCATTTCAGAGCAAAGTGATTGATTGTCGGTATGAATGTTTTTTTTAGAGTTCCAGCAAAATTCTAAAATGGCCACTACTACGGCTAAAGCAAGTCCACATAATAATACAACAAATACGCCACCTACAAACAAAATTATTTTAATTTAAGTTTGGACACAAAATTGTTTTTTTATATTGCTTTTACCAATATTTTCAACTCCAAGAGCATTCGCTTTTGATTCTTTACTTTTGTCATCACGATTGCAAACATCGCCAGTATTTTTCCACCATTTATCATAAAAAATTTGTATAATTCCCCGTTCTTGCAGCTCCAAAATTGCCAAGGAAATTTTATCTCGCCATGGTGAACCTTTTGGAGTTGCTATACCATAGCCCTTAGAATCAAGTAGCCCACCAATTTGAGTTAAATTACAATCTCGTTGTACAGCATAATCTAACATGGTGGACTCCATAAGAAAGGCATAGTTTCCTTCCATTACGCGACTAATGCCATCGTCATAGTTTTTCACGAAAACCGAAGATTTTCGATTTTCCATATAACGCCACATCTTTTGATATATGCCAATTTTGGAATCCTGTAATTTTCAATCAGATTAACTGATGATTAGATAGATAAATATTCTTACCCTAAAAAATGTCATTGTTGATCCACCTTCCAATGTTCCATACGATATCTCAGTTTGTTCCGCTAAATCAGAAGCACTTTCAATTGGAGTAATCATTCTTTCAACCTAAATGATTTTAAAAATGAATCTAATATTTTAATTTTGTCAAATTTCAACTCTTACAGTCAAAAATGCTGCCAAATTAGCCGTATAACTTGATATAATGATTAAGGTAAAAAACCACCAAATTCCACCGACTATGCGTGTTGAAGTTGCCTGTTAAAAAAAAAAAATATTATGCTTTCGAAATGTTTCATTTGAACTTTAAATTGAATTGTTTTTGTGCTTATTTTATATATTTTTAATTAACAATTCATACCCTAGGATATAAATCGGAACCTTGTTGCATTAGAGCGCCAATTGCAAACCAAAAACTATTTTTCAAAGTGAAATCATTTTGTATGCTAACTAATTCCAGTGTTTTATTATGGTCATCATCTACATCCAAATCCATCGCGGATATATTAACGTTATTTTTGTGTGTACATTCGCTATTATTTTGCAATTTACATTTACATTTTACCACATCAGAATTTTTTGCTAATTTTAATTCAAATTGTTCTTGATTAATTTTCCTTTGATTATTGATCATTGCCGAATCAGAATGTGTCCATTCTACAGGTGAAAATCTTGCCACTATCCATATTGTAAATGAAACGAGAATATATCCAAACGCTATATAGAACCATATTTCAACAGCAAGAGGATTCATAAATGAGAAAAACTTTGTTTGGGCTCGATCAGATTTCTGAAATATAATAATAATTGCAATTAAAGTGTGACAAGTGCACATTTTTGGTGCGCTCTTCATACTAGGACCTTTACCAAAAAGCATATTAAATATCTTATAGTAAACTTATCATTAAATAAATAGGTAAGTAAAAATAATGGTTTTTATTACCTTTGGATTAAGTCCTGATCCTTGCCGTAAAAACGTTCCCTAATTAACACATTACGTATTTATAAATTAAAATCCAGTATGACTTTTGATCCGAAAACTTACGGTTATAAACCAAAAGCTGTTTGAAATAGAAAACTGGTTTTCCACAACATCTTCCTCCTTATAACATGGACTGTTTTTCCATTCATATGGAGAAAAGCGGGCCATCACGAACAGTGCAAACGAAACTAGTATATAAGCAGCTAGCACATACAGCCAAATTTCCATTGCCAATGGATTCATAAATGAAAAAAGGCGTGTGGGTTGACTTGTCGGCACCTATTGAAATTAGCCAATATAATATAAGGTTTTTATTTCATTACTACAGGTTATAAAAGCATTAAATTCCTACATTTTTATATAGGTACTTAATAATAAATAATAAAAATGTATTTCAAATACTCAAATAGTAAAAGGTAACGCTGTAAAGAATTAACGGAAAATTTAAACAGAAGCTCACAAAACTTGGGGTGATGAACAAGGGTACTTTCCCCAAAATAGCTACACAATCTACTTTGCTCATTACTTATTATTATCTAACAATAAGTTAAGGATTTGTTGAACTTCTGTTGCAAATAAAAATCAACCATATTAATCTGATGTAAATAAAATTGATATTAAAATTAATATGGGGCACTGATAGTGAGCTTGCCCCCTCAGCAGTTTACAATAATAAAATATTTAAATTCAATTAGAATACAACAAACCTTGAACAAAATTCCTATGCCCAAGTTCATAAAGGGCTTGGTAAAATCAATTACACTTTCACGTGCATAATTTATGGTCATTGAAGCAACTGCCAAGTCAGCACGCTGTAAAATACAAAAATAAATGTCAAGACAAAATAATAAAATAAGATCACAATCAACAAATTTTCGAAGGGGTCGGACTTTTTCTGAAAATATGTATGAAGCACATTCAAAAAGTGATGATTAACTTTTTAAAATTCAGCTGTTTCCAATTAAAAAATTGTTTGAGGTCCCTGAGAATGTCCACATATTAAAAAAAAAATAAACAGAAACATCTCATAATAAGTTCATGAAGAAAAAAAATTAAATATTAAGATATTGAAAATCATTGAAATACTTTATAAAACAAAAATCGGAAAAGATTTAACTTATTTTAAATAAATAAAGTTGAAAGTTAAAAAAGGTTTTTCCAATCGATGTTTGACAAAATGTTTTCCACTCCATTTAGAAGTAATTAAAATATTAATGAATTATTTAAAATAACTCGCCCTTTCCATCAGCTCCTGTACAATGCCATTCCATGAATTGGTTTCTGTTATATAAACGCCATACATATTATCGGGAACTAATTCGATTTTGTATTGAAATCCCACTTGTTGAGCAATCGATCGCAAAAGGTCAATACAAAAGCCCTCAAATCTAGCATTTCCAGTTAAATTTGAATCCTCCTTTACCATAACATATGGTCGCTCCTGTAAAATCAAAAATCAAATTGTCTGGATATACTTGACAGTTCAAATATATTTTTTTTTATATTTTTTTTTTATATTTAAACAAACCTCTCTTGTCATAACTACTAGAGTTATATTGGCTATATTCGAATCATAAAATGCTGTCGGGTCAGATATATTAACCCCTTCATTTGGCTGCCAATAACCTACTTTTTGTATGCGTTTTTGCTTTAATTTTAAGATATCAATTTTAAATTTATTACGCCGCCCTTCAATAAAGTTCACCTTTCCAGTTAAACCATTCATTGAAGCCTGTAATTTAGCAAAATTGGCATGAATATATTTTGTATTTTTTTTCCACTTACCGAATTTATGTAATTGTATAAGGATAATCCATCATTCCAAGTCCGGTCTGAGTTGCATGATAAATTTTTAAACATGAGAGTATGACTACTATCTAAATCCATCAAACCAGATGCAAATGCGTACACCGAGTCAAACATTAAAGCGGATTGGGTCTATATAAAAATCAATATATGCTATAATATTGTGATTTATAAAAAGCCATATTTTTTACCTGAATATAAGGTATTCCATTAATTGAATCTAAGCCACTATGTTGCAATTTTTGCATTTGACTTATTACTTCCTGATAACGTTTACTTTCGACATCAACCAACCGAAATGCAGTAATGTTAACGCTGTTATACCAAAAGTCCTCCAAATCATATGTTTCCAGATCCTAAGATAAATCAATTAAATTATTCAAACTGTGGGTATATATTATTATACTTACAAATGTGGTAAACATATAATGATATCGGTGATCATTCATTTGTAACTGCAAAATCTTGAAAAAGTTATAAAATTGATAAGTAAGTAACTATGTTTAAGAGATTTTATTACTTACTGAACGAAAAAATGCTTTAATATTCGTTGGATTTGTATCAACAATAATTTTGTAAATTTCCTTTTGACGAATCGCTCGCAAAACTTGACGATATGTGTCCGGGCCGGCCTGTCTAATATACATTTCCGCACGCATTTCTGTCGATGAATGCATCAAGTCTTGTTGCTTAAAAAGCCCTTAATGAATTTAAAATTTATATTTTAATATTATTAAATTTGATTATATTAAATTTACCATAATCTTCTTCGTATATTATTGCTACTTTTGTCCAATTTAAGTATACCATTAAATCTCGATAAGCCATATTCATAAGATAATGCGAGGGATACAAATTTATTGAAAATTCTTTTATATTCGTTTCTAAATCAATTCGAACTTCTATATGTGGAATATCAAATGCCTCGCATATTGATTGTACATGACCAGCTAGTGATGGATCAGTTGGGCCAAAAATGGCTTGAACTCCATTTTCCAATTGTCGACAAATTTTCTTTGTTGCTCTGAATGAATCGTCTCGCGGTACATATTCAATGTCATAAATAAGTTGCGTATTCGGTAATAATGTTTTTTCTTTATTTATGCGATAAACTGCATACTTAAATGCTGATTCGATACTACTGTCACGTTCCTCTTCAGTAAATATGGCACCTATTCATGTACACAGGGATGCACATATATAAATAATTAATATACAATTGGCGTTAATATGAAAACTTACCAACTCGTATAACAGGTGGAAGTGCATTTACAATAATTATACTATTTGATAAAAGCAGCCAATATAATATAAAATAAACAGTGGACGAATACCAAGCACAAGCACCCTTTCCATTACCCATAGCATGCGATTTCATTCATTTGTAGCTGTTGTTGAGATTGAAAGTGTGTGTGTGAGAAGCCTTTTAAAACGCACGTACACATACACACGCACAAGTTGAGCGATGATGATAATGATGCCTTCTCTGTCTGTCAGTTACCTTATACAAGCTTTACTTTATTTCATAATTTTCGCACATGCCGAAATTTCCATCATTTATAGGTATAGGTTTAAAATTGTGAGTATATTTTAAAGCTAACAATTAAGAGGGATTTTTTAAGCGCGACTAATATATATTTTATTAAGGTTTTGTTATGCGAACAACAAAGTGAATTGGAATTCGTTCGTTATTCCTCCTCAATTTTATTTATAAATTAGCTTTTCATTGTGCTTTTTAAGCATCTTAATGGATGTCAAAGCTTAGGATTGGGACATGCGCAGATCCCGAAAATTGTATATTCTAAGAACCGGTTCTCTCCTCTCCCGAATCACATGTTAAAAACTATCAGAAAAAAAAATACTTTTAAGGTAGAAATTAAGGTTTTAAAGCCAATAAGAACAGAATGAAGCATTTTGGGACAGAGAAAAAGGTCTCAAAACATATAAAAAATTATACAAAATTAAAAAAATAAAAATAGCCCAGATTTTAAATTACATTTTTTCTAAAGTATTGTGGTGCTCTGATTCCATATTTGAGCCCGGAATTGCTTTATCAATCTAGGCTTTCGAGATAAAAGTACAGAAAATCACGCCTTTTTGGATATATTAGATAGTATATTACGTTGCAAATAAATTTTTATTTCGAAAAAGTATTTAGTTTACTCTTGAAAACCTTTTTTTGAATTTTAGCAACATATTTTGGGTCTCGGGGATATTGTTGAATAAAAATTAATACTTTCGCGCACTAATTATTCTTACCAAAAAATTGAGCACCTGTTATTTTTTCTCTGTATGTACTTGTAAATTTTGTTCAGTGTGTATGGCTGACAGTTTTTTGTTTGTAAATATGTTTGATTGTCTGTCCTTTAACTAAATAATTAGAGACCTTGTACATTTGGTTCAAGTTTATAGTAATGAACTCCTCCATTTGTGGCCAGTCCACAAAGACTGCTTCAAGCAAGCAGTAATACGAAATATGTTATAGTTATTGTTATTAGTTTATTTATTACAAAATGGGTGAAAATGTTAAAGCAATTGTCCGATGTCGACCAATGAACGCGAAGGAGAGAAACAGAAAATGTGAGGTAATGTAATAAATTGACAAATATTGCTTATTGTTTGGACAGAATTTACCAATATATTACGAACTTTAAAATTTCATTATAATCAATATTGCTAAACAAGAAAGCTCTGCAATAAATAAGAAAACTAAAGTCGAGATTTATATCGACTATAAGATACTCTCTATTTAATGATATTGTTACAATAAACATGCAAAAATGTACATAGTAAAATTGTTTTTTAAATCATCCAGATAAAATCAGCTAAATATACAAATTAATATTTATCTGTTCTTATCTTTTAGAATATTGTTGAGATATATGACGAGTATGCTGTGTGCGTACATAATCCATCAGATCGCAAGGCGCCGAAAAAGACTTTTGCATTTGATGGCGTTTATAATGATTTATCAAAAACTGAGGATATTTATAATGATACATGTTTTTCATTGGTCGAAAGCTCTTTGGAGGGTTTTAATGGCACTATTTTTGCGTATGGCCAAACCGGCTGCGGAAAAACTCACACAATGCAGGGTGATGATCCTTCAGAGTCAATTGGTATTATTCAGCGATGTTTTGATCACATTTTTGAAGCTATATCCATAACAACCAGCGTCAGATATTTGGCATTGGTAAGCTTTTTGGAAATCTACAATGAAAATATACGTGATCTTTTAAGTACAAATGGAGATGTGGTAAATAGCCATCAACTTAAAGACGTTCCTGGAATTGGTATAACTATACCAACATTATCAGCACATACAGTTGTTAATTCGAAAGAATGCTATCATTTATTAAATATTGGAAATGCCAATAGAATAACAGCCTCAACATTAATGAATGAGAAAAGTTCGCGATCTCATTCAATATTTTCAATATGTTTGGAACAAATACCATCAGATGAATTCATTGGTGGTGGCATACGTCGGGGCAAACTCAACTTAGTTGATTTAGCTGGCTCAGAGAGGCAACAAAAAACCGGAGCCCAAGGTGATCGATTAAAAGAAGCTACAAAAATTAATTTATCTTTATCAGCCTTGGGAAATGTGATATCCTCGCTGGTCGATGGCAAAACCAAACATGTTCCATATAGAGACTCGAAGCTTACACGATTATTACAGGTAATATTGAGAGAGAGAGAAAGAGATTTCTTGTTTTAAAGAATATCCTGTTATTTTCATTCTGAAGGACTCTTTAGGGGGAAATACAAAAACTCTAATGATATCTTGTATTTCGCCGGCGGATGTTAATTACGATGAGGTGAATAGTCAAATATGCTATAAATATAGACTTTATAATGCAAAAAATGATTTCTTTTAAGACATTATCCACATTGCGTTACACAGCAAGAGCCAAAAAAATATCCAATAAGCCGAAAATTAATGAAGATCCAAAGGATGCGAAATTACGTGAATATCAGGATGAAATTTTAAAATTAAAAAGGTTGCTCGATGATAGTCACAACAAAAATTTGATGATGCCTCTGAAAGCTTTTGAAAACGATGAGTCAAATAAAATATGGTTGGAAGGCGAGAAAGAAAAGTTGCGCCAGGAAATGCAACAAGAGTTATTAAAATTCCAACAACAAAATAAAAACACATTAACGGCTGAAATTACCGAATCCATGGAGGAAAAACCAACAAATCTTAATTCGCAGATCATCCAACCAAAAAGAGAGCGCATTGTTTTAATTGGAGGCGAACGAGTGAACGATTTAAAATTGCAGGAAAATCATAAAAAGCGTAAAATTGAAGCTCAACGGCATTTAAGTGCCATATCACATGCCCTGAGTAGGGTGGAACAAAGTGATGATAGAGATTTGCTGCAGGGACACTACACAAATACGCAACAGGAGATAAATGTTAAAAATGAGCGCATTAAAATGTGTATACAAAAAATTAAAATGCTTGAAAGGGAAGTTGCTGATTTAAATTCCGAATTTCAATTGGATCGTGAAGACTATTTAGAAGAAATACGTCATCTGGGGCGCAATATAAAATTTTATCAACAATTATTGGGCATGGCGCTACCTGTTCTACGTCAAAATGGCAAATATTGGTATTTTAATCGAAATTTTTATATAAAGAGACAAGATATTATTTGTTCTTTTGCTTCATAGGACCAGTCCCGAAATTATTTTAGAGCACTCAACCTGGAATGATGATCTTAAATTGTGGAATCTAGCTGAGCCAGCTACTATTAATCCATTTAAATTGCCACCAACGACGACCCAGTCAAATGACTTAATATTCGAAGATTCAAAAGTCTCAGACAAAAATTTGAGTGTCCTATTCAACAACACAATAGAAGTAAATATATTTGTAAATATCAGTCTGAAATTACTTTATATAATTAGTACATATTTGTATTATCTCAAAAGGATTCTTTTCCAGACACTTCAGAATCATACAAAATTAATATACTTAAAAACTATTTCCGACCAAATCGTCATAAAAATAAAAATGTTTTTCAAAGGACCAAAAGCTCTCAAGCATGGGAAGGTACAATATACATTCTATTTTTCAACTCAATTTCTTAGTTCTTATTAAAGGTTTATTAATATTTATAGATATAGCCATACGTAAAAAACATACAACTGCTAATATAAATGGACTTGGTTCAGCGCAGACTGATAAAAATTTAATTTTGGACAACTCCTGGAACGCTCCTGGATTGCAAAAACTTGTCATAAACCCCAGCATGACAAAGACAAAAAAGAAGGACAAATACCCAATGGATTTGAGGGTATGCGAAAGAAAGCATTTATCAAGTGGTAACATTTTTGTTTTTTAAATCAATTCCAGTTTTTAAATTACAAAAATATACTTACAGAAGATCTTCAACAAACTTCAAATATGACAATTAAAGAAACTGACAATTTAAAAGACGTTTCTTTGGATGACATTTAAAATACACTTAAATAAATAAAACACAAACATTTTTAAAACTATTCTGGTCTCTTATATATTGAAAATAAATTTCTCTTTCGCAATCCTTATGCTTTGAAACTTGTTTTTTTTTTTTAACTTATTGTTCAAGCTTAATCTATTTCCATGCAAGTGTACGAAATATAAAAGTTCAATTTATATACATTTAACAAATATTTGTATATAAAGGTGTTTATACCCAGAGTACAGTGACCAATCAGCATGAGTTATCAATTGTAATTTAACTTAATACTAAAAAAAAAAATTTAGTCTGTATACATTACAAAAGGTGGTCCATCATGTACTTCAACTTTAATAAAATTCCCAGAACTTTCGTCTCTCTCAGTGCCAGAAGCGTTAGAAAGTCGAACAGTGTTGGAGTTTCGCCTGAAACAATAAAATAAAAATTGAGCATTTAATTTGGTTTTTTTTTCACTTTTTCCACTTACTTGGCCTTCGCGTGAGTTAATATATGCGATTTCAGGTTTGTTGACTGTGCAAATTTTTTGTTACAACTATCAAAGGGACAAACAAATGGTCGATCGCCTGTATGAATCCGAACATGAGTTCTGTAGACAAGACCATACAAAATAAACAAATTGAAAATAGTGGTGCCTGTTATAAAAATGATGATGGTTTATGTTCACCTTAAATTAAAGTCTAGCGAAAATCGTTTGCCGCAACCTTCAAATGTGCACTGAAATGGCTTTTCTCCCGTATGAACCAGTTGATGTCTTTTTAATTTTGAACTTTCCACAAAAGCTTTGCCACACTCGGCACACACATGCACACGGGGACCGTGCGTATGCAAATGCTTGCGCATGGCAGATAAGTCTCTGAAATATTTGTGGCAGCCTTTGTGGGGGCAACCAATTTTTTTATTATCAATTCCAAAAGAAAGGACGTCAGATGATTCGGTCAAGACGTTGTCATTCGTCGACTGAGATGCTAAAGTAATAACAATAATTATTTGTTTATAGGTTTTAATTGTTTTTTTAGTTTTGTTAACTTACCTATATTATCGTTGTATAAAATTTGGGATGGCGTGCTGTTTTGATTTCTCTCCTGAACTACAATGCCAAATGATAGAGCTGCTTCTGTAGCAGCGGAGGCAGAGGAGGATACTTCTTGAATAGTCAATTCACATTTATTTTCGAGGTCATCATTATTTTGTGTAGCGCTTTGTTGTTGTTGCTGTTGTTCTTCGCTCCTTAAGCTAATTTCTTTGTTTTTGATAATTTGTTTTTGGTCGCCAAACTCTTGCAAAACTGTCCTTAACTGTTGCGACTGGGACTGCGGCTGTGGCTGGCTTAGGAAGGCTTGTTGGTCATCGAGTGAGGCGGTTGAATGAGTGTGCATTTTACTTGAACATTCATTATCTTCATTATTTTGTTCTGATCCGGAATATTCATCATCATCATCATCATCAGACGTACTGGACGCCCACATTGTAACACTAAACTCGCCCTCCATTGTTTTAATTTGAACCAACTTTTGCTCCCAGCGTCTGGACTTGCAATTTGGTGGCATCACCACAGTCGACACATTTTCGTTGGCATGGTGGGGGGGAGGTGGTCTGTATTCAGATTCATCTGTTGCAATTTTGCCAACATCATTAAACTTTTTTTTGCTATAAATAATAAGAAATATATAAGTTTGATATAATACTAACGATAAATATAATTTTCAATTAACTACATTTTTCCTGGGGTAAAACGAATGCTTTCTGCCGCTTTAATTAATGCTTTATCTTCTAAACTAGATCGTATAAAGGAAGAGTGATGCGATTGTCCAGATGATTGTATAAACGAATCAAATTCTGTTTTTGAATTTGAAGCATCGAGTGACAATGATGATACAGGTATAACATTACCATGAGCAATTCCATCGGATATTAAAACTTGAAAGAATATGCAAAATATATCATATAATAAATAATATATTTAATATAGTTATTAAAAATACTCACCATCATTCATACTCTGAATATTTAAATCATCTTCAAAATGATCATTTTGGACTAATATTCCATAACGCTCAAAGTTCCCTGGTTCCGGATCCATGTTTTTTTACAATGCTGCTGCTGCTGTTTCTCTCGAATTCTGTAACTTTTGTTCTTATAGTGCTGCACTTATTCATATATGGCTATGGCATTTAAATGTATGCACGTGTTTTTACAGATAAACATGTAAGTATCATTTATATTATATATTTGAATTTTAATAGTAGGTAAATTGTAATTATTATATTTTTTAATATCTTTTGTGGATGGATGGATCGAGGATAAAATATTAACATTAACAGTTAATGTTAATATTCGAGTTGCTTATTCTTTCCTAAAATATTTCCACTGCTCTGGAAATTTTGTACGCATTTACAAAACCCAACTTAATATATTAAAGCCAGCGAATTCTTGAATTGAATACAAAAACAAACAAATTGTAAAGAATCCAAACACACTTGTGATGCGTAAAAAACATGGATACACCGATAAGAAATGGAAAAACTATCGATTCCCTGATTGTATGCACGCAAAAAGATTTTTTAGGACATTATCGGAAGTTGATTATTGTGGCCGCTTTTGGCATTTTTCCGGACATTTTCGTCAATTTTTCGACTTTCACCGTGACTTTTTCGATTTGAATTTAAATTACAAACACAATTTGTTTTAGCAGCAGTTAAAAATTTTATGTGACACAATTTGACGAAGTTGGAGGGGATTATTTTGCCCATAATCCGACTACTCGTTTGGCAAGCTCTGAACTTTTAATAAATTTATGATTTCTGCAAAAAAAAAAAGGTAAAAACCCAACTTTGCAATGACATCCGGAAATAAAAATATGTCATCAATTTTGAGGTAATAAATTAAGAGAAAAAATAAATTAAAAAAATTATAATATAATTATATATATACTGCACGACCCTCCGCCAGCAAATGAAGTCTGAGTCGAATTGAATTTGGGTGTACTTCCAAATAGTACATGCCACCGATTTTTGTCATGTATTTTGATGCCCTGATTACGAAAATCACAGTGAAAATTGGCGCAAATTTCATTTTCATGGATAAAACCAGAAAAAAAAAACTATCAATATACGGAGCGTTTTCCTTTTTTTTGTAATACCATATTCAATTAGATTGTTTATAAAATACGTAATTATACAAATTTTCACAATGATTTTCGTAATCAGGGCATCAAAATACATCATAAAAATTGGAAGTATGTACTTTTCGGAAGCTTATCCTAGAGTTTAAGGGGTTCTCTCAATTTGAGAAGTTTTTTTTTATAGATAACCGTTGCCGGTTAAATAAAATTTATTTTTGTGTCTAACATAAGAAGTATCGATATATTTTTATCGATACAATAACTACATCCCTACACACTAAATATTTCATTGTATCGAGAAAATAGGCACCAGCAAAAAAAATATGTATTTGGGTAGCGAAATAATTAATTGAAGAACGCGAAATGTGCTCCAATACCAATAATAAATGTGTTGAAGTGGAATTTGTTGTATTAAAGGTACTGTATAGATTACGATTACATTTAAATTCTTTTGCGAATTGCGTGTTTAACACATTGTAAATGTTTTAATTGATTTATTTTGATATTGATTTGTTGTTTATTTGATGTTTTTTTATTTTTTGTAATTACAGGTAAATGGCAGTGATATTAGTCATTTGTCGAGGTATGAAACGGTCCAAATGTTCCTTCACGCTAATGAAACCATTGTAGTTGAATTGTGTCGTCGGCAGAATACCAGCAAAAATAATGATTCTAATTCCGTCTTGGACAAATTAGAGAAATGTAACCTATCAAATGTTCAAAGTGCCTCAACTTCACCAGAACCATCGTATTTGCCTTTACAAGTAAAAAAAAGTCAAATGGTTCTATCGCTCAAAGAAAACTCAACCACAGCAGCAGCAGCAGCAACGACAACAATGTCCAAGGAGACACAAACGGTGGATAATTTTTATGATTTCAATAATGCGTTTATCGCACAGGAACATCATTTGTTTGAGCAGTGTCTTGAGCCGGAAATTGATATTGAAGTATGTGTACCAAAAAAAATGCAAAAAACAAATAATATATATAAATTTTGGTTTATAGGAAATCACATTGTCCAAAGGCGATGCAGCGGAAACTAGCGATCAAATAGGATTAAGTATGTGCTGCAATGGCATATATAGAAACACTGAAAGTAGTATTAAAAGCGCACCCAATACAAGCACAACCACAACAAATAGCAATATTTCAGATAATGAAGTCTGCGGGGATGTTTACATTAGTGATATTAAACCAGAGAGTATAGTGGAACGCGATGGTCGCCTTCGCCGGGGTGATCAAATACTTCGAATAAATGGCAGAGATATTAAAAATAAACAAGACGCCGAGACCCAAATTGCTGAGAACAATTTAGCAATAACGTTGCTTGTTAGTAGGCTTCTGTATCCGGTAAGTATAACCGATATTATATAAGCCATTACTCGATAAACAAAATTTAACTATTCTATTTTTATTTGCCTATTCTTTCCTTCCCCAAGGACGATGAAGACGATGATGATGAGGAGTATTATGTGGACAGCAATTTTGAATATTCAACAAATGGCTTCCTAACAGATAATTACACAAATGTAGTTGATAAATTAGATAAATTAGACAACACAAAGAAAATTAGTTCCGCCCATGAACCAGAAATTTCTAAAATTGAAGCTACCACTTCTTTGGATTTAATCCAATCAATGGCACCCGAATTAAGCAGTAGTAACGGACATTTTCAGCCCCAACAAACGCTCGAAAAACAATTAATAACTAACCAATCCAGATTACTAACCACTGCAACGACAAAAGCTTTAAAACATGAAAAAAGTACAAGCAGCACTTCCACTCATAGTCAAGTAGTCTCTGGTGCAAAATGTAAAATGTATGACTATGATGAAAATGAGCACATTTATGAAACAATACCAGAAGATTCAGAATCAGAACCTGTGTACTGTTCACCCTATCAGAGCTCTACTTATATGACGACAACGACAACAAAGGGTTCCACAGCGACAGCCACTGCCACAGAAGCTCTAGAAATGCAGCAACAATCTCAACGTGTTGCTCAATGGCTAGGCATCAAGCCTGTTAATTCCCACTTCCAGCAGCAGCCACAGATCATACAGAACAACACTAAAATAGTGCATACTTTGGCCAACCGTCCCACTTCAACTTTGACTATTAATAGTAAACAACGAAACTCGAATCGAATTTCTACATTACGAAGTGTATTAACTAATGTCAGTGGGTCAAGTAGCAGTGGTGGTGGTGGTGCTGGTGGTGCTGGTCCTAACGCTGATACTGAACTTTTAAATGAGGAATTGGATAACTCATCGAGTGCATATAACACAGGAGGTTCGAATAATAGCGCATCTCCTTTAACCTTTGCTTTGAATAAAAATGTGAATCAAGAAAGCAATAGTTATCAAGGAGGAGGAGGAGGAGGAGGCATGGTTTTATTATCACCAAAAGAGCCGACAGTAACAAGTCCTTTAAGCAATAAATTAAATTGTGGAAGGTCTGGAAACATTTCAGCGCAGACATGTGGTATGATTCTTTTATAATTGATTTAATTTAATCTTTTAATATGCATGCATTATTTGATTTTCGTCTTTTTAGATATATCATCGTGTCAAAAGAAAACAACTTCTGTACCGACAGACATATTATCTTTATCTAAAACAGATTTAAACACCAAATCGTTGCGTCTGAAGTCGTCTGAAGATCAAATACCTCAATGTCCACAATTCAATGCTCCTAATTTAAGCCGTTACCATTTTGTCAGCAGTCAAGAGGTTGATTATTTGTATTTAATTTTTTTTTGAATTAATCGAATTGATATCTTTGTGTTTTTTTAAGGTTGCTATTGCAAACAAGTGTCAAAATCCAAATCACTCAGTTCCAAAATCAAGCTCTTTTCTTCTGACGACGGCTACAAAAAATGGTTCTGAAGAAATTCCAATGGTGTGGAAAGTGAAACGTCGACCAGATGGAACCCGCTACATTGTTAAACGCCCCGTTCGAAGCCGTGTGCAGATGGGAATAAATAAAAACATACGTGGTGGAAACGTGGATGTAACCACTACCGAAGATGACACAATATCTGAGGTTAAAATTGGCCGTTACTGGACAAAAGAGGAACGAAAGAAACATATAGAACGTGCTAAAGAACGGCGGCTTCATCATCAACAACAACAGCAACAACAACAATACAGTATAATACAATAAAATTTTTGCACAAATGTATTTGTGCTTTTGAGAGTACTTTTACTTACCGAGTTTCACAATGTTATTAAAGAAAACAAGCAAAGATGGTGATGATGAATTGTTCTGTTATCAGTTATATTTTAACAAAAACATCAAATACAAAAACTCTGCTATTAATTAATTACAATTTTAGGCTTTTCGAAAAAGCCTTAATGAAAACCGACCCACAAATTAAATAAAATAAATGCATTAATTTACCTTTTACCATTTATTAGGTATATAAATTAAATAAAAGAATGAGCTGCAGAATGACTACTT
Source organism: Scaptodrosophila scaptomyzoidea (assembly GCA_035078625.1). Classification (NCBI taxonomy): domain Eukaryota; kingdom Metazoa; phylum Arthropoda; class Insecta; order Diptera; family Drosophilidae; genus Scaptodrosophila; species Scaptodrosophila scaptomyzoidea. The sequence goes on from JAWNPY010000163.1 coordinate 22,220, forward strand.
TTATGGGTGAAATAATCATTAGTAAACATTTACTAAACTAAGCATCTGAGGATATTATTCTAATAACTTTTTAGGCTTTGGAAATATTTTAAACATATTTTCCTCAAGTTCTTCACAATGTTTCCTTTCGTTTGACACATAATTCGTTCAGTTTAGGCAAAGAAATCGCTGGCCTTCTTTAAAAACAAATAAATAAAATTAAATTCCTCTCCCCAACTGCTGTTTTTTGTTTTCCTGGTACTTTGTGTAATTTTTTACATGGGCATTAATTTTTAAAGTTCAAAAATTTTTGTCATTTTTAAACACTGCACCCACGGGAGAATTCACAGGAAAATTAATTTTATTTTTCAGTCTCTTCCAAAGAAGAAAGGTGAGTTTTGATTTTTTTTGAAAAGTATTTAATTTTTAAAGTGATCCCCCTCAGATATAATGCACTTCTTCCAACCCTCAAAGCATTTTTAATATGCGCTTTTAGGTATGGCTATCAGCTCGTTCTTCGACTTCGAATGTATCTCATCAATTGTAGCAGAATGCTTTCCTTTCACTGATATCTTCAATTTTGGGATTTGAAAAATGTTGCACAGGGAGACAAATGGTGGTTAAGGCATGACTATGGCGTTGTTTTTAGTGATGTGTAGGCTGGTGAAAAAATTGCATGACATGATCCGATTGATATGCTAATTTCCTCTGCAACTTCCTTAATAGTGATGCGACCATTTTTCCAAAACCATTTTTATCACTGCCTTAACGTGGGTGCAATTCTAGGACGCTCGTCATCAATACGAATACCTACTGTAAAGAGCTTGTACCACTTTATAAGTATTCTTGAAATAAGGTAAGCTCGTCGAATGCCACAGTCAACATTTCAAGTGCATTCCATTTTTAAGACAAAATTTAATAAATATTCTTTGATTCATTTCTTTTAAAAAATCGAAGAACACACATAAATGCGACTAACATTTTTGGTTGTCAAAAACAAACTACTGATTTAAAATGTGAGAAACATATTTGTGTAATAAATGTATACAGACCGAGAATGAGAATATTCAAAATGCAAAACGAAATTTTAAAATATTCAAATTCAAATTTTTATTAAAATCCCGTTTGTCCATTTTTCACATAAAGTTATTGAAATAAAAAAAAAAAAACAGGCGAACAGAAATCGGCGGCTGTAGACAAACGGGCTAAATTTCTATTTATTTCATTGTTTTTTTAAAGATGCCAGCGGTTTCTTTATCTAAACTAATTAAATATTAGAAAAATATCATATTATATAGAATATATATATTCTTTGTCTCTTTTATTTTGAGCGGCTTAAAAATACGAATTCAATCCTGGTCCTGGTCTTTGTGCAATGTGTATTATTGCACTTTATATTAATCGCAAATTTGATTTTCGACATTATCGATAATCGGCGAAAACAATCGATGGTTGCCCATTAAAAAAGACATGAATGCTATCGATAGTTTTGCAGCTCTAGCGTACAATTTGATAAAAAAGAGTGCAATTGCAAGCCGGTAAACACACGAATAGAGAATATTTTAGAAAGTAAATTATTTTTTAAAGATTTACCTGCGTAAATTATAAACTTATGTATATTCATATTCCTTTGCATTCATAATTTATATATTCGTGTAAGTGTATGCATTCGTGTAAGACGGATGTTTCACAAACTTAAATTTTTAGTCAAATTCATGTGCTTTAAAATACAAAATTCGAATGATTAATGAATGAAATAAAACTTTTTCATTGTATTTTTGGTTATTTGAACAGTGTTTAATAATTAATATCGAGTTTGCATCAGTTGTTTTGTTTTAAATATATATAAATATTTAGGCGTGGTCTACACTGCCGGAATGTGTATGTGTACCAGTACAACCAATTGTAAGTGCTCTTGCTCTGCTTATGTGTGTACCATACAAAAATCGGGGTAGTAATGACGAGTACGAGTGAGTCCTATATTTCGCCGCCAACAATATTAAGCCTATAAAACAAGCAAACATTGGATTTAAATCCAAACAATTAAAAAAAATAGAAAATTTTATGTGATGTGGATGTGAAATTGTCATGTGAAGAGAGTGACATTAATAACAATTTTCGAGCGTACCATATACACACACACATTTTTAAAAGGATATGTCGGTATCTACATACTCATAATATACCATACATATGTATATATATATTTATATCTACTGTGCTGCCACTAGAAGAGTAGAAGAGGAAGAGTGTGGGGGAATGAGTTACAAAAGGGGATATTTCTTCTTCTGTTGGAGAAGTGTATCCGAGAGTTGCCAAGGGTGAGTGACACAAGAATTTGACTTAGGGGTTGGTTGTTGTGAGAGAGGAAGAATCGCGGTACTCTGTCCGACAACAACGCGGCTAAAAAAAAAAATACACAAAATAATATAATAATACATATAATAAAAATGAGTAGAAAGAGCAGCTAAATTATTAAAAAAAATTAATAGGTATCAACTGATATTGAAGTACTAGCTGGAATGTAATAGTTTAGTTTTTAAATAGAAATGCTACATTAAAATATAATTATTTACAATGTTTTGCTACACCACCACACCCCTTTATGTGGATGTGTGCGAATGTATGTATGTATGCTTGAGTCTATAAATTGCATTTCAGGATTCTTTCTCTTTTTATTTTCACAGATTATGTGATGAAATTTAAATTAATAGAATGATTGATCATAATTTTGAATCAGATTAAAATATTGATTAATATCAGAGGTGTTCTACATTAAAAATGTCGGTAAATGGACTCGGTAAACAAGAGGAAAAATATTTCATGTCCTTGTCCTCCTGTCCCCCAAATGGATATAGTAGCCGAGTGAGTTCGAAATCTCTTTATAGTTTTTAATTATTATTTTATTTAAACTGTGCGACAAAAAATAAAAATATGTTTAAGTTGATTTTCTGTATTTTTAAAATTTCAAATAGAAAATTCATAATAGGTACGTGTTATTTCTTCTTATATGTATCTTATAGTGGGTGATTTTTTTTTATGAGCTTCAAACTTAAAATAAAAAACAAAATTCAGAAAATGTATGAAATCTTTATTTGGATTCATAGTACGTTCGATATAATTCAATTTTTAAAGACTATTTCATGCGATTACGACTCAAATGGTCCATCCGATTAGTCCAATTTAGGCATACTTTGTCCAACATTTTGTTACGAATAAATACTTCAATGTTGGCGTCCAGTGTGTCAATCGAACAGGGCTTGTCTCTATAGACATGAGCCTCAACATAGCCTCAAAAAAATAGTGTAAAAGCGTTATAGACCAAACTGACCATAGACCAAACCTTTGTAATGTCTGTTCATTTTCTTCAATTTTTTCGTTGACGTTTCTTATATAGTTTTTTTTCGATAATTATCGGTTGTTTAATGATCCAGGGCTGTCTTACTATATACGGTTTTAACGAGAACAACAAAAAAACATTTTTGAAATTGTGTCGCACAGGGTATTATTACTATTTTTTAATAATGAATAACTTATGATCTTAATATTCAAATATTTTCTATTGACACATTTACAGCTGCAACAATATAATTACCGCAAGGGCTGTCGTACGCACAGCAGCATCGACGAATCTCCAAAATTAATAAATAAATAAACACAAAACTCACGTGAACAAGATTATTGAAAATGTCTTCAATAGTCACACAAATGACTTCCAAAATGCAAAATGATACTATCAACAACATGACCGAGTCAATTTCAATACCAATGCCAATACAAAATAAACTCAATCAAAGCCAGGCGCACTCTACTCTACCAATTCTACCTTTACTTGACCAACAGCAGAAATTACAACAACTACAAGCACAATTACCAATTCCGTTATCTGAAGATCCCCGCACCTTACAATTGGCCCTGGAATTATCCTTGGTCGGCTTGAATGAAAATCAAAACTGCTATATCCAACAACAACCCACCTCAAATAGCCATAGCCAGTCTGAATTTGATCATTTGGGCCATATAAATGTGGTGTCTGCTGCTACTTTTGCCACCAGGACTACTGAAATGGATATTAATAATCATAGCCACCACCACAATTTGTCATTCTCATCAACAACGGCTGATTCGGGATCGGGATCTTCTGGACTTTTAATTTCATCTAGTGCTGGCCCAGATGATAGATCAAAAAAGTCACAGAATATGACTGAATGCGTTCCAGTTCCTAGTTCGGAACACGTAGCAGAAATAGTTGGACGTCAAGGTATGCTTTATATCGAAAACTATAGGAAACTACTGAACACGAAGATAGTGGCGTTTTTGCTGAAAATTGCACAAGTTTTATATTTATGTTATCCATGTCATTTATTTTTATGTTAACTAAATTAGTTTCCTAATTTTTTAGGTTGCAAAATAAAAGCTTTAAGAGCTAAAACAAACACATATATTAAGACACCAGTGAGAGGTGAAGAGCCTGTATTTGTTGTAACTGGAAGAAAAGAAGATGTTAACAAGGCCAAAAGAGAAATTCTGTCCGCTGCTGATCATTTTAGTTTAATTCGAGCATCGCGAAAGCCTTCCATGGAAGGAGGAGGAGGACAGCAGGCTCTTAATAACGGATTAACCGGAAATGGAAATGTTGGTGGTTGCTTTTCGAGTGGCGGAATTGTTGGACGAAATCAATCGGGGGGGCCTCCATCGTTGCCCGGCCAGATCACAATACAAGTACGTGTACCCTATCGAGTTGTGGGATTGGTTGTGGGTCCCAAAGGTGCAACAATTAAGCACATACAACAAGAAACCCAAACCTATATTGTCACACCATCTCGAGAAAAAGAACCTATATTTGAGGTAACTGGAATGCCAGAAAATGTTCAAACAGCACGAAAGCAAATTGAAGCTCATATAGCTCTACGAACAGGGGGTAATAATAATAGTGGTGGCACCAGTACCACCCAAAGCAGTGAAAACGGCACTGAATCGTTGGACTCCAATGAATTTTCAACTTTGCACACAATTAATACATTAACACAAATATTGAACGATGACCTAAATCCAGATTTACTTTCATCAATATATAAGAATGGTGGTATTTCCACCACATCGGGAAATTATGCAGATAAAACAGTAATCTTAAAAGACTTGGATGAATTGAATACATGCAATCCGACTTGCTCAAATCTCATAAATCAAATGCCCAATGTAAACAACGTGCAATGCTTTCCAAATTTGGTGGAACCAATTGAAAACAATTCCAATTTAACTGTACCCATAACTATGCCCATGGCTATTACAATGTCCATTCCCATTACTGGAACTGGAGTAGAAAGACAGTTTTCATCAACATCTTCTTTAGCACCAGTTGGTGGTCATGTTGGAGGGGTTGGGGGTGAAGGAAATGTTCAAATTCAACATACAAAACCGAACAGCATGTATCGGAGCGCCAACAAGGGGCAATTACAACCATTTTGTTCAGTCGCAAATGCGTCATCAATGCCATCATCAAACAATACGGCAAACATGTTGACACGCTCCTGCTCGTCAGCCTCTTCGACTGCCTCTACAAAGAGCACAAACAACAGCGCCAAAAGCACCAATAGCATCAACAATACACCACCTGAATTATTACATATATGGAAGAATTTGGGCGAGGCCATTGATGTTGATGAGGGCATTGGCGACTCTCCAAGTATATGGAATGCACCAACAGCAACAACAACTGCGGCATCTCATTCATCACCGACTGTCTCGATCAGTCCGACAGATTCGCTCTTGGGTGAACACAGCAGCAGCACATCTAAAAAAGCTTCATTGGAAAATAAACAGCAACAGCAGCTTCATCGTATTACAGGAATTACACAGAATAGTAGTACTAGTCCAGACAAATTATCATCTTCCTCCATTCACAGGGAATGTTTTGTTTGCAATGAGAAAGAAGTGACTACTGCTCTGGTACCGTGTGGGCATAATATGTTTTGTATGGAGTGCGCCAATCAAATATGTGTAGCCATGGAAGCAGTATGTCCCATTTGTAATTCAATAGTATACCATGCTATGCGTATTTTGGCATAAACAAATTTACTTACACATTTTTTAAAATTTGTTTCAATACAGAGATCGTACTTATATGTAGAGTATACCCATCTCTTGGACAATCGGGGTTCGAGATGGCGATAAATACACAGAATTATTTTTGCTCTCTAAAAAATATACGAATACATTACATTACATTACTTATATATATACACATAATATATCAATACAAATTATAATGTACATATTTGTGTAGAAATTTTAATTGTCAAGAAACAAAAACAAACAAAATTATCCTTAGACGTTACAATAGATAAGTCTACATAGGCAGGCAATATGCGGGATGGCGTCTAACTCTAAATTTAACTTTTTGCAGTCCATTAACCCTTTTATTTATTTAACAAGCAAAAAAGAAGGCTAGAAAATCTAACAAATACAAAATAGTCCAAAAATACTTTTACAAAACAATTATGCATTTCTACTCCCCCAAATATTGGAAACAAAGCAATGCAAATATAAAAAGTGTTACTAATTATGTATGGTTTTGAGCGTATAATTTTCAATTTTAGTTTATAGATTTAAGTTTTAATTAAAAAAAATAAAAAAACAAAATTTCTATTGAATATGCATAAATGGTATTCAGAAAATCAGAAATTTTAATGTCTTATAAAATTAAAATGAACGAATTTTCAAAAAAAAAAAAAATAAAGTAAGAAGTTATTCTTGTGAAATTTACATGCAGAAATACTTCAACAATATCCTCTAAATAACACTCATTTGATTTAAAAATATACAGAATTATATTGATGTAAGTTAAATACATATAAATCTTATATTGAAAATAATTTACCTAAACATAAGTTGACTGATAAATAAGGTTTATAATTAGGGTACGATAAAAAAACATAAATTATACGTTCATACCTATCGAATATAAATATATTTAGTGATACATATTATATTTATTGATATCTGTATGTATACATATATATATATATATATATATAAATATATATATACGTAGCTCTATATATATATATCTGTGTATATATACCTAAATATATTTGTAGTAGCAGAATTATAAATTACATATTACAATTATGTTTAGCTATACTATTAATGTGAATAAAAAGACTTATTAATTCATAGTCCATCATATTAAATATGGAATAGTTGCGCAGAAAATTGAGACTAGTTAATTTTAAAATATTAATTTATTATTAATTATTAAAGGCTTATTTTCTATTTTTTATTGGCTTTATTTTTGTTTCGCTATGATGATTTAACTTATTTAAATGTGTGCTTCATTGAACTAACGGCAAATAATCTAGTCCTATCACAACCTAAGAATCTAACAATTATGTATTAAAAAAAAACAAAAATATTAAAAAGTCATCTTAAAATCTAATTTGGAATAATCAAGAGTCTTTTTTTTTATACTTTTTTGTGAATAATTTTGGTGTTGGTTTTTAGTATTATTTGGTAAGCAATATTGTTTGTAATACAAAAACAAAATAAAAAAAAAATGAGTGAGATTGACAATTTCAATAATGGCGCAAATATAGAAACATATTTTAATTAAAAACCATTTGATTCAAATTAGCTAATCACATAATAGTATAGTACATATTGTACAATGTAATTTTATACAGAAATCATACGCATTTACATAATGAAACAAAATTATATATATATTATATATATATAAATAAGTATGTATTTTACCTTTACACTTAATAGAATCACTAAATTTAAATAAAATGAATCGAGACTTATATTTAATGGTCATTGTTCACCATAAGAATGTTTGTCTTTATTATAAACGAAAAGAAAATAAAGTATTGCAAAGTCGTGTTTATAATTAAGTAGCATTCAAACTTAGAAAATATTTATTATTATAATTTTTGTTTAGATTTTTCTTAGTCGGTTCAGTTTTGCTAAAGTTTCATGGTTATGTCGTTCAATCTTTTTGTTATTTCTAATTTAATTCAAAAGCCAGACTGGCACATAAACGAAAGCAATTTCAATATATTTTTTCAATAAAAAAATATAGATACTGTATAATTTGGAAATAAAATATTTTGAGGAAATTTAAAAATATAAATATAACTGTTATGTTTTCCATTTCTTTTGCCCCTTTTTTGTATTATACTTTTATAAATTAATGTAAAATACAAAAGACACCTTTCCGACCTTAGACATTTTAAATATTCTTGATCAGGATCAAGACATCAAATTTGATATGTATCTCCTATTAATATATCAAAATAGATTGTCATATATTGCTGTTTGTATCTTTATTATGTTATAAGTTGTTTCTTTCACACAAACATTATTTATTTTTAAAGCACATTATGACTTATTTTTTATTATCATCTCATTTGAATCTTACCAAATCATATTTATATATTATACGTACATTTAACTTTATATATACATATATACCTACCTGCATTCAAAAATATTTTTTTACAGAATATGTATGTAGACAAAACCTAAAAATCTATAAATTTACAACGAATATTTTATAAATGTTTCTTATTAAAATTGTGAAGAATATATAAAAAATATTAATATATAATTGAATTAACATAAATGACAGAAATGCATAAATTAATAATAAATGTATTCTTATCAATAGTAAAATATCCGCATTGTGTTCGCAAAAAATAATATAATATAATATCCCAAAAATATTATTCGTTGATAAACGAACAACATTTTTTAACTTTACTATTAAAATAATTAGAATAAGAAAAACTTTATATAAAGAAATAAATATATATGTACCGATAAAGAATTACTTATGAAGTCTTTTTATTTTTTTTTTATATTCAAAATTGTAAGTATCCAAACAAACCTAATCAAACTCAAAGGAATTAAATTAAATCATTGTATATCATTAGAGGCATTAAAAGACGCTAAAAAGTCGATTAGAAAAATAATAAATTTATTTGATTAAAATTGTAATTTAATTAAAATATATTTTTTCAAATTCTTCATAGTTATACCCTGTACCAAAGGTAAAAGGGTATAATAGCTTTTGGAAATGTATGTAATACACAGAAGGGAGCATTTCCGACCCTATAAAGAATGTATATATATTCTTGATCAGTATTAACAACCGAGTCAATAAAGCCATGTCTGTCTGTCCGTCTGTCCGTTCGTCCGTCTCTGTTTTTTTTTATATCTTATTAGAAATTATATAAATAAGAAAACAGAGGTAGAAACATTGAGATTAACAAATAGGTAACAACAAACAAAAGGTAAGCAGGGGAAAAGAAATAAAAGGCAAAGATTTTATTAATTCCCGCGGAACTGCTGTAGAGTTTTTCTTTCCCGGCAGCGTAGCTCCTCCATGACCGTGGCTGCAGTGTCAGCCACCTCTTTCCATATCATGCTATTTTCCAGCATATGCCTTACAATGTTATCGGCTGATAACGTTGTAGCCCCGGTCCTTCTAGTGTGGCTCGTCAGCGCTGGACAGTCAAAAAATGCGTGGTGAGCATCTTCTATGAACCCGGACCACAATGTTGGAAACGATGTAGATACGCCTTAAAACACCCATGCCCCGTGAGCATTAGTGCTAGGTAAAAGCCTAACTGCCCGTGTCGTCTCTTGTGCCATGGTGATAGATTTGGGATGAGTCTCCTACTCCAGGCTGCATTTGAGGTATCTCGCTGGTTCTGGCTACCTGAGGTAACGCTTCTTCTCTCGTTGCTAGGATATGGATTGGAAGCATGCCAGCGAGGACAAGCGCTGCATCTTCGGACACAGTGCGGAAACACCAGGCTGCTCTTAGAGCACTGCGTCTATAGGCCGCTTTGCAATCGCGGCTGTCATTTCGGGAGCCCAAATAAGGGAGGCGTATAGGATCGTTGGCTTTACTACACTCGCCAATATGAGCCGACTCATCTGCTTAGGACCTCTAGTTAATGGCTAACACTAGAGGTCCTAAGCAGATGATGCTTAGGCTGGTCGTCATTTTTGCTGCTTTTTGGCTGAAGTACTCCAGGTGAGCTGAGCCTGTGATCCAGCATCATCCCGAGGTATCGAATTGCTCTCTGTGATTCTATGCTGGAGGATTCGACCTGTATGATGGCCTTTTCCACCAGCTTGCTGCCTTTTATTAGCACCGCTTGCGTTTTTTGTTCAGTTAGTGAAAGCCCATTGGTAGTCAGCCATTGGATAACAGCTGCTATATCAGCATTGCATATTTCTATTTTCTCAGAAACGTACTTCGTTACTCCAGTGAGTGCAACGTCAACGTCAACGCAAATCCAGTGATATTGCACCTATCCGGCAATGACAGCCGCAGAACGCCATCGTACATTGTGTTCTAAAGCACTGAATTAAGGACAGAGCCTTGGGGTACACTTCCAGTTACATCGTACTCCTTTGTACCTTCGGCTGTCTCATATTTAAGGAGACGGCCATCAAAATAACTGCGGATCAACTGAACCAAATATTTTGGGATACTCGAATTGTTCAGTGCATCTAGGAGAACCTCATCAGCATTAGTGTGTGACTGTTTCAGTCTGCATTCTTGTCTCAAGTTGCGGGACCGTCGTAGTAAGGGGTGGCTGCGGGGGGAAGAGCTCAGCTATAATGTGGGCAAGTTGAGAAGCACTTGTTGGCTTGAGTTGTTTACACAATCTCCCCATTGTTCGTCCGTCCGTGTGTCTGTCCGTCTGTTCGTGTAAACACCTAGATCTCAGATACCGCAAGAGCTAGCGAGCCAAAAATTTGGTATATAGACTTGTTATATCTGCAGGCAGATCAATATATATATTTTTAATGGTATTCCTCATTCTAAATTTGATAAAGATACGATGTAGAACTTAGAAGAGAAAAAGTTTTCGCTGCTTCATTGTTGCTCATGTGGCAGATGTGGTAAGCACATGTGTATAAGTTCGAATTTTACTTAGATGGCGCGCTAGTTGCCAAGTAGCTGCACCAAATATTTAAAATACAAAAATTAGTAGTCATGAAAGCATCAATAAAAAGCATAAAAGATAGAATTATTTAATATCATAATAACAACAATGAAAATTTGCAAGTCAATAGAACAAGTGATAAAAAAAAAAACCAGTGGGTGTGACCCCCCTTACTTCAATTCTGTCAAATACTGTCAAATTTATTAATAAACTCATGCCACACAATAAACAATTTCTTTTAAAATAGAATATGTATAGTGATTGAGTTGAGTTGATAATAAATGTCAAGAAATAATTTGAAAAAAGAATTTATTTTATGCTCTTACTATGAATAATTCATGTTGTGAAGGTACATATGAAAATTTTGACAAATTTTGAGAATATTGAATTTGAAGATTAGCTGTGTTATTAAAAATAAATAATAATAAAAATACCTATATTATTATTGTAAATATAAAATGAGAAAACAAATAATGTGATTGCGTTAAAACTCCGAGATTTCCGATACCGATTGCTATAATTTTCATTAGTTCATTTTATGAACCGGAGCAACTCAGCTCGGAAACAACCCCTTAAATAACCAATAAAATGGTCCATAGCTCGTACTCACATATATATATATCTGAACACAGACAAAAAGAGCGCTGGAGACTGTGTAAGCTTTTAACTGAACTCATCAAACAGAAGAAAATACAACTAATCAAAACTCCTTGGAAATAAAATTTGAAAAGCTATAAAAAATTAAAAGAAACCATTCAATTTAAATACATGTTAACGCTTAGTAAGCTAGCGAACGGTATACGCGCTTTTGTTAAAAGATATTCTCGGAAGTCGCCCTAAGCAATCCATCCATCTAAAGGGTGCGTGCACTTTGTGCAGTCTGTGAACCAAGGTCAGGTTATATCAATTTCAAATACTGTGGTCTATACCAACACAATTGAGATCCATTCAAGGCTGGAAAAGTAATGCTTATTTAACTTGACAAATTTAAGGTGTTATTGTTCTGTTTTTTTTTTAATAATAAATTATAAAGTTTACTTGATCAAATTAACAGTAATTAGGAGCTCCTTATTAATAGATAATAAATGTGAATTTAAATGTGTGCAATATTTTTTAGCAAATAATATAATTAACAAGGTTTAACAAAACAAATTTATAGCCAAAATGAATGAATTTGTTATATTATTTAAATCATAAATATATAAGTAAATACTTTAAGTATTAAAACCTTGAACTTGTGTTTGGAGTCGAATCTGAGTCTCACTGAGCACTTAATTAAATTTTTTTTTTATAATTATGCAGCAACACGAAAGTCATAAAAATATGTAAAGATAGCTCTTGCTAAAATGGAAAGTTTATAATAAATTCGAAATATGTAAGTGAACGCTTAATATTAATGATTAGGATAACTAATGAAAAAGTTTTATATCTTTTTTAAAATATAAATTAAGCTAAACAGATAAAAAGTTGACATTGTAAATAAAGGGGAAATTGTGAATATTTCTTATCATACATTTCCTGATCTGATTGATTTTGATTCAATTAAAAGCCATGTCATGGGAGAGTATAGCATCAAAGGATCTTCTCAGGTAAAAATCTTATAAATAATTGTATAATTAATCTTTGATTCCAATTAATACTTTACATTAAAGCATTCCACCAAGTCATAACCTATCAGCTACTCATTTACTTGCTTCTCCAGATGGTTCACGCTATTTGTTGGAGAATTCAAATGGTAAATTGAATAATTTTAAATTTTTTTCGTAGGTATTTTAATCATTAATTATTCTTTTCAGATGTATGTCAATTGGATGAGAGCTTTTCAAGAATTGCCGGTTATGGCTCTAGTCCAGAGGGGGGCGGTGGAACTTTGTGGGCGCGACAAGGTTTCATGCGTCCAGGGAACTCGGTTATAAGTTGTTTTTGGGCATGTCAACGTAGCCTACGTCATTATTTAGCCAAACGAAAGGTGAAAATTATTCCAAAATTTTTTGCGTCGTTTCCATTAATCTTATATTGGTTGTATGGATAGATCGAGCGAGGACTTCGGTTGTATGAACAGCACAACCAATCGGCAGCCGTACAAACCTGGCGCAGTGCTTTAAAGGGAACATGTCGGCGTGAGGACAGCTTTCAGCTACTTGGCTATCTTTATCAGGCTTATATGGACTGGGGGAAGTATAGAGAGGCCATCGAATTTGGCCACCAGCAGCTGGGAATATCCGAGGAATTAGATTCACCAAATATGCGGGCAGAAACCTATTTAAATTTAGCCTGTGCCCATGAGCGTCTGGGAGGACTTGAACGTGCCCTGAGCTATGCACGTCATTCCTTATACAATGAGTGTGGTACAAAGTGTCGTAATGGGGGCTTAGTTCATTTGACGGTGGCACGCGTCTATCTTGAAATGGGTGGATTTTCCAGAGCCTTGGAGGATTTGGGCGGGGCCCATAAAATAGCCATGGCCATTGGTGATCCATCTCTAGAGCTACAGGTTTATGTAGCTCTTTCTGAACTATTTGGTCGACTACAAGATAATGACAAAAGTGCCAGCTATGCTTCTAAAGCCTACGACTTGTCACGTTCCTTACAACTTGGCGATCTCAATTCATGTCATCATCGTGCTGCTCTTTTACGCATGGCAGCTTCATTGCGCAAGCAGGGTGATCTTGGAGATGCACATGACTATTGCATGGTAAATATCTATTAATTAGTTACAATTTCTAATTGTTCAACTTAATTTTTTTTTTGGGCATTCTGCAGGAAGCTACCAGACTATCACTCATATCTGGCGATCAGGCCACTTATACCCGCAGTATTCGGATCATGGGCGATATATATCGAAAAAAAATGGATATTGATGTGAGGATTACCATAAATTAAAATTAATAAAAATATTACCGACAACTTGTATATTTTCATCATTAGCGTGCATTTCGTCAATATGAGCAGGCAATGGGAACCTCTGCTTCAATGGGCGATCGTATGGCACAAATGGAGGCAATGGACGCCATGGCACGTTGCCTAGAAGCCTTACGACTACAGCAAAAGATTTGTAATTGCAGACCTTTGGAGTTTAACACTCGATTGTTGGAAGTAGCCAGCTCAATTGGTGCCAAAGTGCGTAATTCCATTATTATTGTAGGAATTTTGAATTAATTTGTTCATATTTATTATTAATTACATTGATTAGCTTTTAGTACGTAAAATTCGCAGTCGTTTGGCCTTGATTTATCGAGCTTTGGGAGATGAGGATCAATTTAACACACATTTTCGTTTGGCAAATCAAACTGATGCGGCTTTAGGTCTTAATTGTGGCGCTTGCGGTGAAGTATTTGGTCAAAAACCAGACTCCTTAGAAGCTCTACCGTGTGCACACATACTTCATGCCAGGTATGCCAAAAAGAAGTTAAATTAAATAAATTATTAATTAAATAAGAACTTCAGTGGTGCCAACAAATTAATTTATTATTTTCCATTATATTTATCTAATTATTTGCTGCATGACCCATTTTGGGCCTTATGCTCGGAATTAGAGACAGTAATGGGCCGAGTCGTGCCGAGCCTGTTTCAAAAAATACCGTGTTGGGCAGTGTCATGACTAAAATTTATCCTTCGGGCTTGGGCCGTGACGTTCCTTAAAAAAACAGCCCATGCCCATCTCCACTCGGAGTACAATTCATTTTTTTATTTTAATTCCAATTGTGCTTCTATTTTGAGTTTAAAATCTGTAATTCTGTTTTATCTTAGCCATTCTAGTGCATGAAACGTATATGTCTTGTCTTATCCTATGTAATTTTATTTTCGTGTATCGTTCCGTATGATTGGTAATATCACAATGTAAAAAAAATACTTTGTTTTCCCAATTTTATCAAAAACCTCGGCTTATATTTATTTCATTCAAAAAATGATTTGCTTTTTTCTTAATTGTATTTTTTAGATGTGCCCATGATATTTTACGCCGTAGGGACAAAAACTCACACGTATCACGTTCATGTCCAGCTTGCAACAAAGTATTGAGTTCTCGTCTTCATCTCTGCGGAGTAGGAGGAGGAGGAAATGGTAGCTTTATCGGTACCGATGAAAATGAAAGTACCGATGGTGGCAGTGGAGCCACAATGATGATTAATGCTAATGTTGATGATGAATTTATTGGCTTGAATAATGAGGATAACGAACTGATACCGCTACCAATTCATGCCAATCACAATGCCAATGATGCCACTGTGTTTTACAACGGATTAAACAATAGATCTATGCCACGAATCGAGAGTACTGCTTTATTACTCACAGCCGCCAACTCTTCGCCCAAAACAGCCGGTGCAGTTTATCGGAGCAATTTGTCTTTGGCCTCTCTGAGCATGCGGGCATCTAGCCTAACAATTGGCAGTGACAGTGGTCGAAATGCTACTTCTTCAGTCTGATTAAATCGGATGGTGAGTTTATTAAAACAATTGAAAAGTTTCCTTTAAATTGCAATAGTTTGTTTTTTTTTTTTTTTTTTTTTTAATTTTAGACTTCTGATAGCGAGTAGCGTTTGCACAGGTAATTGTACAAAAGGAGTCGGACTTGGACCCGGAGACCCCTCGAATAGTGTGAATAGGACGAACGTTTATTTATCGAATTTTCGATATATTAAAAGTCGAAATTTGCATACTTAACAACTTTCACTATAAACGGCTCCGAAACTATATAAAACAAAATTAGTTATATGAATAACTCAAACAAAAGCGTTAAAAAGAAAAACCATTGTGAATAGATTATGTTTATTGCTCTCTGAAATAGATTTAGTTAGATGATTTTATTAAATAATTAAGTCTTTCAGCTGTATTTAAAGTGTAGATACATCAAAGTTAACTGTGAGCTAGATACTTTCTTGATAGGTATAACATATTTTACAATTGCTTACCTGAAATCATTTATCAATCGAAAAAAAAACACTCTTAATATATATTAAATGTACAATGCGTTTTGTAATCTTACGACACTTTTCCAATTTAAACTTTACAAACTTGAAAACTTTTTTTTGCTTGTTGAGTTGAAATTTTTATGAAATGACATGAAAAACCAGCTGTTTTAAGTTAGTAATAAAACATTTGTGGCAAATGTAGCATAGTGTCCGATTTGATGAATATGTTATCTTCAAATTAATAGTTTGCTAAAATTAGGTACCGACTTCAAAAAAAAAAAAAAACTGAAAAATTTTCAATGCTATTTTTATGAATCCACTACACCTATGTATACTAAAATTAAATTAGATTTATACAAGGTGTCCCAAAAGTAACGGAAAATTTGATTCCAACAGGAAAAGAACTTATGAAATTTTAAACGAATTTTTTTAATAAAATTATTAACCTACATAGAATAGGGTTTTTAAGGATATTTATTTTGTGCAGAAAAAAAAGTGCTAAAATAACAACAAAAATCATGAATCATGAAAAACACAATAATATTCTATAAATAACCCTAACCCATGTACTTCATAGTTCCATAAAAAATCCATTTAAAATTATATAACGGTTTTTTCTAATGAATACAAAAATTGGCGAAATAGGATGTAGAATGGGATAATTAGTTTAAAAGGAGAGCAGAGATCTACGACACCGACTTAAAAGTGTCTTAAGGTTTTAAAACGCATTAGATATAATTATTGAATCAAAGATTGAAAATTAAATAAATTAAAAGCATGAGTAAAATTGTTTTAAATTATGTAAGTTAAAAAGGAAAATGTGAGAGTGTAAAGGGAATTCAATTCCATAAATAACTCACAGTTTACAAAGCGCAAACAAAAACAATAAAGGCAAATTCAGATTAAGTTTTAAAACCGTTCATTTCGGTTTTAAAACAATCAATTTGAATATTGCTTTTACACTAATTGTAAGCACAACTCGAAAACATTTGAAACTACAACTAACAATAGGTGAAACAAGTGGTAACTATACTAAATTCTGAAGTTCCAAGGCTGCCAGGCGTAAATATCATATGCCTGGCAACCCTGCGAGCTCAGTATATTGCAAAAAGTTTTTAAAATATCCAAAAACTAAGAGTAAGTACTCGTACTCTGATAAAAACAAGTAAATCACTGTTTTATCACCATTCATGTCTCACTATTTTTTGTTCATAGAGTAGGTATTTAATTTATCATGTATACGTACAATATATAGAGTCTCATGGAAAAGATATCTTTAGATGCTATAATTCTATGACATAGAGTACTATTCATCGTCTTTTTACACAAATACGAGCCGAACCCGTAACAAAGCAGGCATCAAAATAGAGGTGGGCATGGGCTCGTGTTTTCGGCGTGCCACGCGTGTTCGTGGTAAGAATTCAAATTCAACACGCGTGCGTTTTCGTGCAGACCTGTCGCAGCACGCCTAAACGCGAAGTATAAAAAATTTTATATTTTCTAGAAATTTAAAGAAAAAATCATATATGGGCTATGAGAAAATAAATTTTGA
>JAWNPY010000164.1:0-39497 GCA_035078625.1 Scaptodrosophila scaptomyzoidea
ATGTACATGTACATAAGTATGTATAGGTAGTTGTAGTATAATTAAATAGTTTACAATAAATTGATGTTTAATAAGCTAAATGAAAACGATTTTTGTGATCAATATCTGCGGTCTGTCTTGCCAAAGATGTAAAGCATACATACATTAATTTCATAGCTCAGTATATTTATAAATACATAGATTTAAATATTGATACTTATGTGCATAACTATTTGGTGGTATTTATGTTTAATTAAAACCATAAACTATACAATATACTTTATATACACTCTTATTAAAACATGGGCTCCTTAAACTATATAAATATATGTATGTTATGTAATAAAAAGACAACAAATAGTACAATCTGAATTATTCAATTCTCTACTCATTAAATTAAAACAAAAAAAACTATATCTTATAAATTAATAATAGCCCGCCTAACACAAAATTTACATTGCATGTTTAAGCATCATATACCGAATGATGAAAATACAGTCAAGTTATTAGACCTTATATACATACCTACATAATATTTGTAAGTTAATCACGAACCATACTTTAAATTGGCTTAAGGAAACGGTTTTTTTATACGTATTTGCTCAGGGATAATCATAGCAGACTCGTTGATGTAGTTTTTAATACACACATACACACACACTCACAATGAAGCCATTAACTAAACGAGTAAAATACAATTTCAAGTGGATTCAATTCAAAATTGGTTCGTGATTATATATTATACATTCAAATGTACGTACATACATAGGTACATACATACCATACATTTAAATTGACAACAGCCCTTTTGTATGTACCTAAAAATAAATAAATATGAAACATTTTTGTAGCTGCTTTATTAATATTGTACAAAATATTAAGTATAAGTATGTATGTATGTAAAAGTATTCATATTTAATGAATATTCTTCAAATGAAATGTTAACAATTTTATGGCTAATTAAATAAAAACTCATTTTGAAGCGGGAAGTTTCAATTCATCGCATTTGCACAATTCTGGCATTTTAAATTGCATCTTTCGAAATAAATATAAAGGTAAGTATATTTTTTTAACTTTCAAGTGAAACACAGTAAAAGTATGGTAAACTTGGAGATATTGCAAATCAATAATGTATATATTCTTACTGATGTTGATTTGGCCGAAGTCTTTATGCCGATGTCAAAATTACGCATATTGCGCCTAACTAGACTATATGTTAATACGGAAACATTAAAAAAATTGACCACCTCGTGTACCCAATTAGAGGAATTGCATTTGGGCTGCGATCCTTGCACGCGTTTTCCACATTTTCCTAAATTAAAAGCCTTAAGTATATATACTTCTGACTTCGTATCCAATTTGGAAATTTACAACGACCATTAGTGTTCTACAAGCTGAGTGCATCAGTAAATGGCAAGCAACCACTCATATTACATGCACTATCGAAAGTTCTCTAGTATTGGCATATCTAGCGCGTTTGAAGAATCTGGAAAATCCGTATATATGGGTGAATGATGAGGATGGGAGTTTCAGCCCAGCGTCTTTGCTGGATATGGTTCAGGGTTGCAAAAAACTAATCCGGCTTGACATTAATATTAAAATCCTTTATGGAGAATTTGTTCTTAATGTCCTTAATACTTAATTTTTAAGAACGGCCGGACACATGAAAATCCTTTAACTTTATATGACATTAAGTGTGACAAGATTTGGATACGCTGGTAAGAACCAATAAATCTTATTTTGTGAGTTACCATTAAAGAAAACAATTTTATTATTATTATTTCAGTTGTCAGTAGAAATTTATTAATCCTAGGAAAAGTATACTGGCCTAAAATATATTTCGATCAGTTTTATTTTCCCTCTTGGGATTAATTCTGATTCTGACAATGAATAGGATTGTATTAAATTTTAATAAAAAAGAGAAGAAAGTATAAATATATTCATTTAAATATAAAGTAACAAGCACAACTTTTATTTGTAGTTATAAAACGTTTTTATTAAAAACGTATTAAAAAAATTACATTTTGTTAAAAGTGAGGAGGGATTAATCTTGATATATGAAGACAACAAAGAATTTCTTAATTTATAAAAAAATTTTAGTTGACATAAATTTAAAATATTTTTTAAAATTTTATATTTGTTTTTTACAAATTACTACATATTATTTTCGAACTATTCGATTATTGCCGATAGCATAATAAAAAGAAGTGCTGTAAATTTAAAAAAAAAAAGTGCTGTACAATTTTGTTGGTTTTTAATACCATCTGTGACTAACCTCAGCCAAAAATGTTGGCTCTTGGAGCGACAAACGTTTCTGGCGGACTGCCAGATGATTTAATGCCACTGCTGGACTCATTTTTGCTGCGTGCTGAAAGCCATCCGGATGATGTTGAAAATTTGCGTTCATTGTGGACACTACTGCAGTCGTCGCTGTCGCAGTCGCAGTCTGTGGTCTCAGTGCGCCAAAACTTGAGACGCCTGGCCGCCCTCAAAATGCCAGATGGCGTGGAAGCTTCCTTTATGTTGGTGCTATGCCTTGACACAGCTTTTAGTCTTGTAGCTCCAACAGAGCCCAATGATTTTGAATTATGGAGATCGGTGGCGGACTCTCTGCTGAAACAGCACTACGAGGGACATTGGACAGGTGCGGCGGCCACAAGCAAGCAAATGGCACAATTGTTGGTTGTGAGCCAACAGCTGCTGCAGAAAATTGCGGGCCAACACCAACAGGCCGAATATGCCCGGCAGCAAGCGCCCGAACTTTTGGGCCTGGCTCTGTGTTATGTGCAATTCGGAGCAAATAATAATAATGTTGAGCACACCACCGCCACCACTATCCACACCAGTTGGACCTTGCCGCATCGTGTTCAACCTGCTCAGCAATCAGCGCTGCTACAGCAAGAAGAGGAGACAAATAACTCTGCCTATGGCGCAGGCAGTGGCGGTCGCAAGGCCAAGGCTCGTAAAATGCGCACCTTAAAAAGGCAACGAAACAATCAGACTAATGCCAATGTCGATGGCAACTTGGAGGCAGATTTACCAGGTCAAACCGATTCACAGAGTCGCGAGCAAGAGCTGCGAATGCTGGGACAGCGCACTGCCGAGTCCGAGACGTGGACGCCCTCGGCTTCTGATGATCCCAGCCAGGCGGCCAGTCAGCAGCAGCCACAGCAGCGCCAGCATAATGCCCGAGTACGAATGGCTGCCTTGAATCTCCTCGGCACTGTGGCCAAACAATTGCTGCGCCGCAGTCTTTATGGTTACTGGCACATACTCTTCCCCAGTGGCGGCGATTGTGACACCTTCCATTTGCTGCAGATCGGCCAAACGGATGCCAATGTACGTTGCCGTGCCTTGGCCTTGCAAGTGGCTGCCCAGCTGCTCTACGGCTCGAAAAGTTACCTCAGCCAGGCCAGCTCATCGGGACCCAGCAATTATACGCCCTTCAATGTCAGCCTGGCCAATTCGGTAATGTTATCCTATCGCACATTGACTGCCATTTTGGCCAGGGAATTTGCCCCACCCGTATTGACCCAAGCATTGAAATGTTTGGCCGTTTTAGTTCAGGCCACAACATTTGAGCACTTGGAAATGGGCTTTGTCTATGAGTTTGTGCCACATGTGAAGAAGTTGGCCCTGCACAAGGACGGTGCCATTCAAGTGGCCGCCTTGCTGGTCATGGAGATGCTCGTTTCCACGCCCAAACTCACCCAAGAGATAGCCTGTGCCGTGGGCTTGTCTCTAGCCGATCAGCAGGGCTCAACCAAAATGGTTAACACTCAGCCCCGATTAGATGCTCGCCAGCAAGAGCAAAAATTTGTCGAGCTCTGTGATGATGACGAGGATGAGGATGAAGATCTTGAGTCAGCTGCAGCAGTGGCAGAACCAACAGCAGCAGCAGTTGAGACCACCAAGCACATTCCACGCAACTCTTGGCTTTTACGTTATGTGATACGCTATCTGGAAAGTTCCACAAGTACACCGACATTGCGTGTGGAATGTCTGCAGGTTCTACTGGCCATGGCCACTCATTTTGCGCTGCTGCAAGATCATCTGGATCGCTTGGCCGATTTGCTGTGCGCCTCACTTGCTGAATCCTCAGCCGATGTGCGTTTGTATGCAGCTCGCTGTTTGGAGGCCACAGCATATCATATGAGTCGCCATGTGCTGGAGCAGCAGCCTGGTAGTCAGTTGCGTCAGCAGCACTTGAACTTTTGGCTGCGCCTCTTGCCAGCCGCATATGCCGCCTATACGGAAACCGCCTCGGCCAGTTTGAAGAGCGCCCTGTGCGATGCCTTGTCCAATATGGGCGCCTACAGCTTTGAAAAGTTGCCGCATGCCTCTCGCAACGGATTGTTGGCCTTTCTCAGTGGCTGCAGCAGCGATGATGCCGAGGATCGTTTGGTACGTGCTGCCGCCTTGCGTGCCCTGGCCGTCTATGTGCTCCATCCCAATTTGCGCACAGACTTGGTGTTTGTGGAGAACACAGCTGAGCTGGCTCTGCGCCTCATCCAAGACAGTCAGTTGCTGGTGCGCGTCAAGGCTGCCTGGGCCTTGGGCAATATCAGTGATGCCCTGGTGAGTCCCATTTTGGTCATTCCCTTTGCTGATGAATTGCCTCAGGAGCAGATTTCGGACGCTCTGCTTAGGCGGCTCATTGAGGCTTCGATTGTGGCCAGCAGCGGTCACGATAAGGTCCGGGCCAATGCTGTGCGTGCCCTGGGCAATCTGCTGCGCTTACTGCCGCCCCATCAGCTGGATACAATGGAGGGCCGTGATCTAATGCAGCGTGCCACTAGCAAGCTGGTGGACTGCGCCCGTGCGGCTGGCAGTGCCAAGGTCAAATGGAATGCCTGCTATGCCCTGGGGAATTTAGTGCGTAATCGTGACTTATTTACGGCCGTTCCGGCCACAGCCAACACTCTCTATCCGGCACTCTGCCAGCTAATTGTCCAGCATGCCAATTTTAAGGTGCGTATCAATGCCACCGCTGTGATTCTACAAATTGGCCAGCGTTCCGATTTTGGCACACATTTTCTGGCCATTTGGAGCGCCCTTTTGGCTGCCATTGAACGTTCCAATTCCTTGGATAGCTTCGAGGAATACAATCATCGTGATAACCTGCAACAGCAGCTCTGCCTGGCCATTGCCCACTTGTTGGCCTGTGCCAGGGCCGATGATCTGCCCGGTTGCCGCAATCAGTTCGAAACGCAATTGGATGTGGTCAATAGCATTTGGAAGCGAGTCGCTTACCGCATGGTGCCCGAGCAGGCAGCTCCACTCTTTACCTGTGCCCCAATGCTCCAACATCGTCTGCAATCCTCATGTTCAAATGGTGATCAACGCAATGCTTTGAATGCTATTGCCAGCGCTTTGCAGCTTGATAATTAGGATGCGACAATATAATGTTTTATATATACCTAAATATTTATATTTAAAATTTAAAAAAAAAGGCTAAACTAAATAATCCATTGTAGATAAACAATCAATTAACTGATTATATATTTTTTGTGTTTTCTAATTAATAAATACTAATATTTTTGATCAATTTTGTTGTCATCAATTTAGATTTTTTATTGCACATTTTTGCCTCGTATTAATGGGACATATCCTAAAAAGGACCAACAGGAAGCTGTCAAATTTTAAAATAATAATTTTAAAAAGTCTTTTTGAAGTTTTGTATATGAGCAATTGCAAATGACACCTAAAAGTATGCTACGATTGTGCGAATTAAATGTGCAAATAAATGTGTAAATTTCGGGTTTTTTGCAATTATTAAAAGAACTGGTAAGGATAGAGAAACACAAATTACATTTCTCGATTCTACTCGACGTTCTTCGTCGTTTGATATGCCATTTGTCCATATTGGTGCAGTTTTACTAAATCATCAAATTTTGCAGTCAGTTGTAAGGATTTTTTTTTGGCACAACAGTTTTTAACATATATCTGGAGAACGGCTGGAGATACTGGAATAAATTTGACATCACCTGACTTGTCTGAACATATCCTATCGTTTGATATGCCATTTGTCTACATCCGACCTTTTCTTCGTAGGAAAAACAATGAAAAACTAAGTCAGGGAAAATAGCTGAAAATTAGCTATTTTCGGCTAGAAGAAAAGGACCTTCAAGGACAAACGGCATATCAAACGAAAGGGAATTTTCAGGCAGATAAGGATATGGGAAATATATTTTAGTATCTGAAACGGTTCTTAAAATAAATGCTAAAAACTGTTATACCTCAAAAAGAACTTTGAAAAATTATTGCCAATTTGATCATTTGAAAAAAATGCACCAATATGGACAAATGGCATATCAAACGAAAGGTAAAATTCAGACGATTCAGAAAATACATTTTTTATTTCAAAATCTGACTCCGTTTTCAAAATATATGTAGAAAACCAAATATATATCAAATAATATATAAATATTGTTTTAAATCTAAGCGGTGTCCTGTTCATCCTTTCTATACACATTGCATATTATTTGAAAGGTAATTAAATGTAGTTTTATGAAAAAATGCTGTTTTTATATTTATTTTAAAAAGCCAGGCAGACACGACAAAAAATGTTGAAGAAAAAAATAATCCCCCAAAGATCATCAAAATTCACCAGGGCCTCATTTCGCTGTTTCTGTCTCAGGGCAGGAGTTTAGGGGATTTCCTGAACTCTAATTGAAAAAAGACGCCCCGAAATTAATTAAATCTTCAATTGTTTTCATTTTTTTTTTTTGTGGATACAAATTTCTTGTGTATATTATTTGTTTTTACTAGAAAAAAAAAATAATATTAAGTAGGTAATAATAAAATAATAATCGTTTGTTTGCTATCAAAAAAAGGCAATTCATTAAATATACATACAAATAATGTATTATTCTGGGTCTTAAATGTATAAATGTGTGTGTGTGTGTGTGTAATAAGTATCTATAAATTAAATACATATATAAATGCATGGATGTATGTATTTACATGCATGCAAGTGTGTGTGTGTGTGTGTCTCTCTATATATGAATATGTGTGTGTGTGTGTGTTTGTTGAAATTGAATTAAGAACAATTAAAAAATATGTTTTAAAAAAATTGAGAACACAAAAAGATTAAAATTATCAAACACAAACTAAAAAAAAAAGAAAATAAGAAGAAAATGGCATACAAAAAAATTAAAATTATTATCTTTATATATATATAAAAACATCCAGCAATGTGTTGATGCAATTTTTTTTATGCTTTGATCTTCCTCCTGCTCCTCTACGTCCTCGTCCTGCTTATTTACGCTCGCTTTCACGATCATCCATGACGGCCTTCAATTGATTCAAATGATTGGGCAAATCGCGAACTCTTTTCTGCTCAATATTTGTTGTATCATCATTGAAATGCAAATGCCGTTTGCCCACATGTCCGCGCACCTTTTCGTTCATGCGATGCAATTCCTGTTAAAGATTTCAGATTTCAAAATCGAACCTATTTAATTGTCGTGGGTGTTAATTAATATTACCTTGGCCGGACTCCGATAAAAGACGTAGACAGGATCATTGGGCGACTGTTGAATTTCATTTTTGGGCATTTGTTGCACAAACAGTGAATGATTTTGTGTTAGCTTCTTGGGCAAAGCATGACGCTCAATTGGATGGGGCGAGGTGAGCAGATCTTTTTTCTATACACAAAAAAAAATGAATCAATAAAAATAAAATTAGAAATAATAGATACTTACATCCAAATTCTCGTCGGAATATTTAATAGAAAAGTCCGACATTGAAGTCACATAAATTGTATTGTAAAAATAAATGATATCTTTGTTTTTGGGAGCACCATCCTCATTCACACTGATGAGCACTTCGCGGTAAACGCTATTAACTGATTGGGGCTGTGTGCGATAGGCTCGCATAATGTCACTAAATTTGGTTTCCGTCATTTTTGTAACCTGTAAATGTAAAAATGGTCATTTAATTAAATGGTTAATGAAATTGAAATTGTCTTTACTTACTCTTATATAAATATATATTGCACACATGATTATTTGATCGAGATGGCGATCTTTCATTAGCTCCGTTTGATGGGTAATCGAATGTTCAAAGATTGTCCAAATCTTGGGACTTTTATCGGCCAAATTCAATTCGGCGCACAGGGCCTTGATGCGTAGCCAGCCCAAAAGATACAATTTGCGAAAGAATATTTGCAGGGCCCCAGCAGATGAGTCATTTGTCACCTGATTGTAATTGGGCAATGGCTTGGGCGCACGATCTATGGCCTCCCAGAGCAATGAGGTACGCAGCCAGGTTAATCTCTCCAGGCAGGTCTCCTCAATCATATTCAAATGCTTGATGAGCGGGCGGGTTAAGTTGAGACGACCCTTCTGACTGCCATGGCGAACCGCAAGCTCAATTATCTTAAAGAACTCAAAGGCCATAATACTGAAACAGTCGAGAACCCAGGGAAATTTTAACTCTGTGTTGTAGGCCTCCAGCACAAGTTCCACACAGCAGGCCAAAACGGTCACATTAAACGTACGCTGGCCCATCAGACGCTGCAGACCAATGGTGGGCTTAATATTAACCTCGGCCCGCAATATCTGATCCAAAATATAATAATATATTGATTGGGCCAAACGGAAGCGATTAATGGCCTCGCTACGATTTGGATATTTCTCCAAAAACGTTTGTTTCATTTGATTGATAATGTCCAACATTCGATTAACGGCCTCCTCGCCAGCTTGTCTGGAAAACAACAAGTTGAAACTTAATAAACAAAGATAGAGACTGAATTGAGCTGCTTACTTGATAAACTCGGTTGGTTCGCTTATGGACAAAAAGGCCAACAGATGCTTGACATTCTCGGTGGCATTGGCCACTGGCTCAAACTTTTGTTCAGCTAGCAGCGGCTGCAGATCCTGTTTGCGGGTTAATGGTGTGGCCGGTGGTTTTAGCGCCTGCTCTGTAAAATTATTATGCTCGCCAGCTTCCAAGGTGTACGAGGCCAAAATGCGTTGATCAAATTCACCCACACTGAGCACATATTGCTCATACGAGATATTCAATGATTTCAAATTACGCTCGAAATTCTCATTGGAGACCAGGCCCAGTAGCGACTCTTTATGGCCGTAGACGGTCTGAAGAAGTAATATTGTATATTCAATTAAAATTCAAAAAACAAAAAAATATGAACAATTACAACTTACATTGGCCTGGAAGAATGTGTGCATAATCTTTTTAAATGTTGTGGCCTTCATTATTTTGGCCTCGGCGACTAAAACAGCATCGCAAAAGTATTGCAGTATGCAATGTTCTCTTGCATTTGTTTCATTAAAATCGGGTGAATTCCAATTATTGGGCAGACCCTCAAAATCTGGATTAATGAGATCAATACGCTTTTCGGCCAAAACATTGGCATAAATCAAATCAATGCAACAAATCATTAATGTATATGATGTGACCAAATCCACGGTGATTGTGGGCTTTTGATTTTTGGCACACAAAAAGAGGCGCCAGCAAATATCATTTAGCTTCATATACGAGCATTTCCCACGGGCATGGCTCGAGTGCAGGGTGCTGTATTTGGTGTTGTGCTTCTTCTCATTGGGCGGACAGAGAAACACCTTCTCAAATATGGGCTTATAGTTGTTCGTATAGAGTACAACTGTGATGCTAAATTTGCGTTCCACTTCCTTAATTTGATGCTGGAATTCCTGTGACAAATTCGCCACTTCGCACCATTGATTGATTTTTGTTTTAAACTCGTAGATGCTGCAAATTACAATTGACCAGGTAAATTACAATAAATGAAGCAATAGAGAATATGTAATTTACCTCATATGACAGCTACGCAGTAAATTGTTCAATGACACACAATTGCCCATGACAATGGCATCCTGGCCACTCACTGTGGGCGTTGATGATTGACGGCAGGCAGCATATAAGGCACAGCAAAACCAGTGAATGGGATCGCCCTGATTACAGAAGAATTACAAGAATATTTAGACAAGTGTTTGTTTGTTTGTGTGTGTGGGTGTGTGTGTGTGGACGTACCTCAAGTGACGAACGCTGAGAGACCTCCATGTACTTGCGATAGGCATCCTTTTCAGTCTGACGATCCATGTTAAGTTCCCGGCATAGTTCCTCAAATTTATTGCGCAAACTCTCCTGTCCGGCAGCATCATCACTGCTGGCAGCGGCCACCACCTCGGCCCCAACTTCCTGGGCACCGTTGCTCATTGTTTTTTTTCTCTTTTATGGAGTTTCAAGTTAAATACCGAGTTCCTCGGTTGCTCTTGCTGAGACTGGCTGGCGCAGTGGGCGAAAATTAACCACTATTTTCTTCTTTTTTTTTTTGTGTACTTCACTTGGGCAGCAGCAGCAGAATAAGAGTCGTCGCCGTTTGTTGTTTAGGGCCAGGCAAATTGTTAATTTAAAACACCAAATCACTGTTCTCAGGTGTGTGTGCGTTGGCACAATTCGTATATCTGTACCACTACACTGCACTGCACTGCACTTCGCGCTGAAGTTAATAAATTTTCGTTGTACAGGAAAAAGGCGGGAAAGCCTGGTGCTGCCAGATGTGATAATTTATCGAAAGAATCAACTATGAATTCAACGAAAACCAGATAGCTTATCTAAATCAGCTCTGCAGCCCTCGCGGGCAGCTGCCACTGAGATGCCACTTGCGACAGTTGGAAACGGTGGCACATTATTTAGAGCTTTTAGTATTTTTTTTTAGTACCTACCCCAATTTTAGTACTTTTCAATTTTAGAATAAAAATAATTATAATTAAGCATTTAATTTAGATGATTCGAATTAGCTTGATGGATAAAGCTGGATGTGAGCGTGACCGCAGCTTTAGGTGGTAATTTCGATATATTGATAGTGAAAAAAAAAGAATATTCAAACACTTCAAAATGAAGATGACGTTACAAATTGCATAAAAAACGTTTTTTTTTTCTTTTGTTTTGACATGTCGTTAATTTTCCATTATTTCCTGCTTGTATTTGCCAAATATTAGTTTAGGCATTTCGTTAATTTACCTATTAAAAGTTTCCAAAACCAAAAACCAATTTTTGCTAGAACTAGCAAAGAGAATAAAAACAAACTAAATTCAAATATACAAGATAATTAGAATATGTTTTTTTTGTTTTTTTGGTATTTTGACATTTATTCACTGATTACAATATGTTTGCTGTTGTTGTTTTTATTACACTTGGAATTAGTGCCAATTGCTAAGCAGTTGGGAAGATGGTATCAACTCCAAGGGACCAGGGGCATTTCCCAAAAAAGGTTGATGGGGATGTGGATATGATGGGGGTGGCGGCAAGTTAAAACTGAAAATATAATAAACATTTTATTTATATTTCGATGTCAATTAAAACAAGATTACAATACACATACCGGGGTCGGTGGTGGGGCGGCGACATTTGTGGAGTTGACTGGGGATGAGAATTCGTGTTTAAAGAACTGCTGCTGCTGCTCTTGACTTTTGGCTTGACACGTGTGGCAGTGGGGGAGGTGCCAGCGTCCACACTGTCCAAAGTGTTGCGCACCACAAACTGCTGCTGCTGCTGGAATGGTTGGGCTCTGGGCGCCTGGCCTTGAAAAGGCAGGCGCATGAAACGGAAGAGACGTGGAGCAGCGCCGGCTGGCTGGACGATAGGTGTGGACAGACCCAAGTTCTGGATGTTGCCCGAGGCCAGACTTCCAGCGGGCGCTGTGTACATGGCCGACAATTGGATGGGCACAAAGGCAGGCAGACGGACGGTCAGTGGCGTGCCAGGTGCTGGTGGTTGTGCTGGTGAAGGTGGTTGTGCTGGCGCCTCCTGCTCATCATCGCCACCACCCTCCTCTTCTTCTGGCTCTTCTTGGGGTGCTGGTTCCGGCGCCGGTGTTGTTTGGCTGGCGGTATCATTTTCAACTTCCTTCCAGGCCTCCAAAAGCGTAACTAGCTCGTCCTTGGACATATGTCCGAGGCCCAGTCCAATGTGAGAGAAGCCACCTCCACCTCCGTGGCCAATAGTGTTCCAGCCAATCGGGCCATCGCCGTAAAGGGATCGTTGTGGTCGTGTGATAAGCAGCTGCTGAGAACTAAATCCCACGCAGAACAGGAGCAGCGCAGTGATTAATCTTATGGGCAGCATTGTTGGTTGCAGATTGTTAGCCACTTGGGGCAGCTGCACATTTTTATATATTTCGTTTGTGGGCCAGTTTTAGGCACGAAAAACGGAAGTGCACGCATTTGTAACTGGTTTAAAGTTTTTTTTTGATTTTGATACCGGTATGTCTATAAATGTCAATGTCTAACAAACGCAGCGAATGGTCACTCTAAAAAAATACGAACAAGCAATTTGTATTTATGCTCCTTTTTTCGTATTTTTTTTGTTTTTTAGCATAAATCATGTTTCATGTTTAGTTTCCAAAGGCCAAGTGCCTGGGGGCTGGCCTGGCTAGTTTTTGGGCGGATTGGCGGCAAATGGCCAGAAACCAGTTCAAAATTGTCACACCGGTAGTAAACCGAGTCCGCCCGCCCTGGACGGTATTTCTACATTGCGGAAGTGAATACAATTTATGCATGCCTAGCTTAAATACTTTTTAAAGGTAGAATGAGGGGTGCAGTGGGGGAGGAGTAGATAATTATTAAAATTTAAAAAAAATAAAGGTAATTTCTCTAGTTAAACTTTCTACCCAGAGTTGCTCAACAGACGTATCGGCTTGTATTCTATCGATAGCAACCCTACTCGACTGACGTGTTCCAACAATATGAATTAGTTTTCTCAAGTTGATTATTTCATGCAGGAGGCAGGGCGCTCGCCAGCCTTTTAATACACATCTAACAAAATAAAAAAAAAGAAACAAAATCTAAAATTGATTACTTAAAAAACTAACAGCCAACAACATCTCATATACCTACAAATACAGAAGAAAAACAAGCACAGTAAAAGAGGCTCTCCTGGATGCACTATTTGTGGGGACATGAAAGAAATGCCGACTCAATGAAATTGAACGATAACAACAACAGCAACAATAAAAGCAGCAGCAACTTAACATAAACTTTAGCAATCTCTCTTGCGGCAGCAAAACTGTAGCCGTGGCCAGTAGCAGCAGCAGCAGCAGCAAGCAGCACCAACAGCAACATTAGACACGCAAGCAAATTAAATAATCTAATTTAACTTGAACCCATCGAAATGGCTCTGTTGACTATGATAGCGCGAGTCATCGATGGTTTGCCACTGGTGGGCACCATGCAGGATGACGAACAGGTGCGTTTAACAACAATCCCCATCTTCTCTCCCTGTCCTCCGTCCCCCATCCGCTACCAATAATTAATAACACTTTCACTTTTGCATGTGGCGAGAGCAGAGCGGTCGAAGCATTTTGGATTATCAAAATCAAGCAAAAATGTTATTCCGCAAATTGGGCACACATTCACCAGCGAGAAGTAGCATCGAAACAGGACCATATTTATTTCAGTGAGTGAGCAAAATATAAAATAATCTTATATATACAATATATATATTGCAATATTTTAGCTATCTAATCGAAAATGAGGTTTGCTATTTGGTAATGTGCGATAAAATGTATTCGAAGCGTTTGGCGTTTAACTATTTAGAGGATTTGGCCCAGGAATTTCATGCCAACTACGGACGAAGGGTGAATTCGGTGACGCGACCCTATGCCTTCATTGAGTTCGACGTGTACATACAAAAGGCGAAAAAGCAATTGACTGACCGAAGACGCAATATCAGCAATATCAATACACAGCTCCAGGATGTCCAGCGGATAATGGTTCAAAACATTGACGATGTCCTGCAACGTGGCACAGTTCTGGCGGGTAAAAATCACACACTCACACACACAAACACACACACACACAATCTGTTTCTATCTGTCTGTTTCTAACTAATAATAATAATAACTAACATTTTCCGTAGAATTGGATACAAAGACACAAAACTTATCAATGATGTCGCAGAAATATAAAAAGGATGCCAAATTATTGAACCGCAAATCGATGTACGTGAAAGCAGCCGCTGTGGGCATTGTATTTCTAGTTTTCATATTATACTTTTGGGTTTTGTAATATTCGTGCATTCGTATATATATCGATGGGGGGGAATTGTTAGAATTTGTAAGCGCCAAAGTTGTTGCTTCTACACTAGAATTGCAATTGTTATGCTGCTGCTGGTGGTGGTGGGCGGTGGACGCGTCCAAGACAATTGAGCCATCGCCATTGCCGTCAACAACAACAACAACTACATTTTCATTGCATTGCTTAAAAGGCCAAAAGACAAACACACACACACACACACACATGTATAAAAATTTTAAATGAAAATTGTTATAAAAAAAAAAAAAAACAAATACACAAACATTTCCCTTTTTGGAACTCGTAAAATCAAAGCATATAAATTAATTAAAATTAGCTAAATATTGTAAATTTTGTTTGTAAAAGTTTTCTTCTCCCTTTTCTTCTTTTCGGTTGATTAGTCAGTAAAATTTTTAAATTGTATATTTTTTGTCATGTTATATGTTTTTTTTCTATTCATTTTCATCTTTAAACAATTAACAAATCCAAATTTATTTGTGTGGGAATGCAGCTTATAATATTTAAAATAAGTAAAAAAAAAAACAAAAAACTTTATTTTTATTTTGGTTTTTTGAACTCCAAACATTATCTGAGACGCCAGGCGCACCAGAATAAATGCGATTTTATAAATTTAATTGGGCAATTTTAGGTAAATAAATAAATAAATCAATTCATTAAAGTTTTTACATAAATCTGACTGAACCCGCCGACAGACAATTTTGTGGTGAGTTTTAATTAATAAATCCAAAGACTTGAATGTTTTGGGCGGTCTCCAAAAGTAATAATAATAGTAATAATAACTGAGGGATAATTGGCAAAGCATCGAATCCTTTTGAAATGGTAAGATTTGTCCTACACTTATTTTTGTTTAATTTTGTTTTTGTTTTGTAGGACAAACATTCCAAAGTGGTAACCATAAATGATTTAATAAAAACTTATTGCAAAAAAAATAAAAATTGTGGCTTACGTTTTGGGGATTTTATTAATAAATGGAAAAAAGAAAGTTCTGAGAGAACAAACCAAAAAAAATAACAGTGCAGTCAAATTGAGAATCTGTTAATTGTTAAAAGTCATATTAAGTTATGCAATTTTGTGCTTCAGTTCTGCGTGGAATTCCCCATAAGAAAAAAAGTTGGAAGCCGTCAAATTAGGGCATTTTAAATTAAAAATTTAAAGCAGGAAACACTGTGGATCCCTAATGGAATCTAGGCATATATAATTTAAAATATCCACGAAAAGGCATTTATGTCCATCTATTTTTGTATAATTAAATTATTGATCGATTGTCTTTTTTTCAAGTATATAATTTACTCAGGTCTACAAAAATTCATTTTCCAAGAGCTTTTTTTGGTAATTTGAGTTATTCTCTATGCTCTCGAGTGTGCTGAATCCAAATATGATTTCCGTTTTTTTCTATCACGTCAGCAATTCCTTTTTTCGTCCCCCATACAAAAATCAATTTAAAAAAAAATACACTGCTCACGCAGTATTTGGATCTAAAACCATTTTTAAATGCCAAGCTCGAAAAAATTACTGGAAAATTTTTGAGACTTTATTTGCAGAAATAAACATGTTTGAAAAGCTTTATACTTTTCTGTCTATTATATCTTGACTAGTTTTCTATGGGTGCTTTTCAAAAAATTTCCAGGGCCTAAATAAAACGTCCAAAAACCTTACAATTAATTTTCCTAAATTATTCACTATAAATTTAATAATAAATTTTCCATAAAAGACCCACATTTGTGCACGAAGGGCTCTGAGTATTTTTCAAAAAAAATTGATTGCTGATTGTGGCCAAACTTGACGTGATTGGAAAAAAACGGAAATCATATTTCGAGAGGATTGAGAATAACTTAAATTTCAAAAAAAGCTTTTTTGTTGTAGACCTGTGTCATCTTTATTTTCAAAATACATATAAATATATAAGTATATAAATATAAACGGTTGTACATTGTATAAAAATAAATAAGTATAAAGTTTTTATACTACATACAGACGCAATTCGCATTACGAATTTAGTCACAACCTGCTCCAGTTTTTAAATATTCTCTCCGAACCAGAGATATCCATTGGATTGGCGTGAGTAGACAGCTTTTTAATCTTATTGTTAATTTAAATTAAACGAACCCTATGAACTTGATTGTTCTTTTGTAAGGATTAAACTGTCATTGGTGGCAAACAAATACAAAAAAAATATATATATATAAAATATAAAATAGAAATATACATCGAATAATCTTAAGGCGGCTTAACTTAACTACGTATGAATGCAATAAAATGATTGGACATCCGATAAAGTGCACTTTGGATACGAGAACTTAATACTAACAAATTGGGCAAACTTAAATATCTATAAATTGTCTGTCGTCTGTTTTTGTTTTTGTTTTGTTTTATGGGGCTCAATTGTATTCGGGTTTGGGGAAATAATCGGGCACAAAAATGTGTACAATAATGCCAGTTGTCATGAGGGCAAAGTAAAAGATCACCGCCACCCACCAGAGTATCTTTTCCCAGCGACGAACCTCGAGATTACGTAGAACTCCAATGCCAACTAACAAACCGGCGACAGCCCCCGACAAATGGGCCACATAGCCGATCTGGTCATGTTGATCGGTCAAGTGGCGATAGACCGAAGTGCCAAGATCAGTGAAGCAGAATACCAAAAAGGCAAACAACTGAATAATGGCATACTCCATTTCTGAGTAGTTCTAAGGAAGACAAGAAAAATTTGAAACTTTTATATTTAAGTTTTCCATAAATAATTACAAGATCGTAAACATAATTTCATAATTTTAATAAACTAGAATATTCGATTAGTCTTTGAAATGAATTGCAAGAATTCTTTGAATTTTTTAGGAGTTATTAGAATTTGTTTTGCAAACAAGTCATAAAATTCTTATATTAGATTTAAAATGCGAGAAAATTCTTGGTTCCTCGATTTTCAGTTATTTCTGTGTAAAACCTAATTGAGAAATGATAAGTGTAGTCTAGTTTAGCACTTACCATTATTATTGTGGCTATGTGAGCGGTAATGAGTGCATAGACACCGCCTGAAGCACCGGCTAAAAAGATCCTTGGACTGGTCAACGATGTCCCCATTGAGCCGGCCAAAACACCGGCCAAATAGACAAGGGCCACACGCCACCAATGATGGACCAATTCCAGGGCAATGCCCAGAAATATTTGAATAATCAGGTTCATCATCAGATGCATAATGCCCACATGGACAAACATATAGCTGACAAAGCGCCACGATTCATAGCGCTTGTATGGATTATAAATAAACAAGGTGGCAGCTGGCCCATTGGTGCTCTCACCCAATCTCTGATTGTGATTCGGATCATCTCTAAAAAACAAACAAAGGTCAATTGAAATATTTGCATAATAACTAAAGAAATGTAGGTAAACTTACTGAAAGTAAATGACATCAACAAGAAACATAATAATCTCAATGATCGAGAAGAGAACCATGGTGAGGGGCGGTGGACAAATGGACATTTGCTTCTCATAGGCGCCATCGGGTTCATCACCTTCCAAAGGCTTGGGCGGTGGCACCACATACCGACAATATCGGGTCAATAGATTCCTTATCATCCATTTGTGATGCAAGGACATAGTGTAAAACTCTTCAAAGTCCAAATAGCCATTGTTGTCTGTATCGGAGCGACGAAGAATTTGAGCGGCTATGTAGGGGGGAATGTCCCGACAATAGCCTTCTGAAATGAGATCCTTAAGCTCGTGCGTACTGATCATGCCATCTCTGTCCGAATCGTGCTGCAAAAATATATATGTAGTAGGCGTTTAATCATTTGATCAATTTCGACTTGTTTGTCAGTATTAATCCAGAAATCTAACACTGCAAACACATTCCAAAATTTGCTACAGTATTTGGGGGAAGGAGCTAAATAGAACCGCGTAGGATAGCCAATGCTTAATTCCTAATTGAGCCACAAATTTCAATAGGCAATTATGACCAGCACTTGGTATCATTTGAAAAATGCGGTCAGCTGGTTGACAACTGGCACCTCTGACTACGACTGTTGCTACCAGGAGGAGAATGTGGCCCCCACCGAATCGTCGGGAGTTCTCACACAGACTATGTTGTATGTGGTCACAGTGGGCCTGCTGGTTGGCGCCAATGCCATGGCCAATTATTTTGAGGATCGCAATCGCGTCAAGCGGGACTGGAAGGGCCGCGTCGAGCGCAAGCAACGCAAGCAGGCCGAACGGCTGGCTCGGAATGAGCCAGTACAGCCCTCGGATGAACTTCTGAGCCTTGGCAGTCTCCTCAATTTGGCCACCGAGCGGCACAGAAGATGGGAGCGTATTTGTCAGCAGCGACGCCTTAAACGACAACAGCTACAACAGACGCAGCAGAGGCTCCTCCAGGTGAATGAGAGCCAGCCTCTGTCTGCCGCTAACTGCACAGATCCCTATGATATAAAATGTCGTGTGCCCCTCCCGAGGGCCAATTATCTAAATGATGAATTGTATTTTTCCCTGGAGAGCGACAATGATGATGATAATGTGCCCATTAATAAGTCTTCCGTTCATTCTCTATGCCAGGCCAATTCCGTACATAATCTCACCCAGCTACACTAACAACAACAACAACAATCAACACTGACAACAGCCAATATTAAGAATTGATAATAATGATATTTAAATTTAAGAGTATATAAATAAATATATATAATTTACTTTAGTATTTGATTCAATTTTGTTGCAACAATTTTATTGGGGGCATTTGTGCATTTATTATTGCATCATTGACCATTTTTGGGCCATGCAACAATCCATTGGCAATCACTCTACCAAATGAAGTCAAAACTACTACTCAATTGTCGACTTTATCATAAATGGTAAAAAAACGAAACAAGTGTCCATATTTTATTTTATCCACATTCAATTGGTATTTATTTCGGAAGCTAATGAAATAGACCATTTAATTTTTAGCAAATAAATAAATCAACAAAAATCTTTGTCAATCGGAAAATAGGAAAAAAGGAAATTGAAAATTATTTTAAATGATGCTCGATATTTGTTGTGGTAAATTAATGGATTTAACTCAGGGAACAATAAGAATATTTTAATATTCAAAAATCTATTTTAATTGTAGGCTTAAATTATAAAAAATGTAATTAAACTAAAATACTTTTAAATATTTAATGTTTGAAGATCTACCCAGAAAATATCATTTAATTTAAAAACAAGTAATACCTACTGAAATTTCAATTTTTGAATTTTGTAAAAAGAATGCCAAGGAGAATTTTTTATTTTTCGATTATTAGAATATATTTAAAATGGAAAGAGTTTTCATTTTTTTAGTTTGAGAAACAATCATTTTAACTTATCGTTTTTCAGAAAAGTATTGTATTTAAAAAAAAATTAATATAATTAATTCTTCAACCCAAATATATTTTATTTTTGTTGTTTATTTAATTATTAAGACATAAAATTCCAAAAGTAACTTGAAGTGTAATTCTAATTTGAAATCGTTTAAAATAGTTTTGGATTTCAAAATAATTAGAAATATTTGGAATTTTGTTTTTTATTTATTTATTTACTTTAGACTAAAATAAATAAAATAAAATAGTTGTTTACTTGCAATTTGACTCGATTTAAAATATTTGAGATGGTATTAATTTTCCTTCTTTATTAAAACATTTGCCAGAAACACTCAGATGTAGTAGAGAAACAAATAGAATTACAGTGAATAATTGGAAACTGATGATTATTTGCAGTTGTCGTGCAGTTGTGAATGGAAAAAGAATTTGTTGGCTTAGTCATAAGATGCAGTCAGTTTTAAAATGGCAATTATTTTTTTAGGGGGAGAAACGAGGGGCGGTGGCGGTGGGTGCGGGGGGTCTATGACCAAAATGTTTGGCCTCTTAGCGATCGACTTGGACGACATAGAGATAAGATTACGTCAGGCCATGAAATTATACAATTTTCACGAATTCGATTTCCTTTTCCCCCAAGAAGATAAGCGAAAACGAAAAATATACAAAGACTTCTCATTGTTTTTGGCACAGAAAGTGTTTTGGTGGCAGAACAGAAGAAGCCAAAGAATCAAGATTCAAGTCCAATGGCCCCAAAGCATCCAAAAGAAAGTTTGTTTTCAAGAACAGTGCTAATTAAAACAAGAGGGAGAGGGGAAAGGGAAGGGGCAGGGAGCTGTGGTGTGCCGGTTCCAGTTTGTTTATAGAAATTCTCAAATCAAGTTGATAAATTTAACCACTGCCTAGTGACCAAAAGAGAACAACAAAAACAAACGTAGCAAAAATAAAAAAAACCTTAGAATTTCAGGTGAGCAAGCAAAATAAAATTATAACCGGTTTTTTTCTGTTTTAATTTTTTTTTTTGTTCTGTCCTTTTTTATTTAACGATAAGAATCTTTGGCATTCTTGCCTTTTTTTTTACAAATTGTTAGTTAAATAGGAAATTAATAAGAATAAATATAAAATGGGCTTAAAAGGTGCGGCACACACACACACACACACACATTTTGGATGATTCACGGGGCGCATGAATAAACTTTCACCAAGGGCAACTGCAACTCCCCCCCCACTCCGCCACTCGGCCCTATTCACTCACTCACCTTGTCAAATATTTCACGCATCTTGCGACGATCCTCTGGCTCCTGTTGTGAAATTGAATGATTCAAGGGTATTTCCTCCATATCAATGGTATCCTGGCGCAAAGTTTGTGGTCGCGAAGGCGGAGATCGACGCTCTGGTGGAATTATGGGGTATAGGCCATTTTCCACATCGCGCTGTTGTTGCAATTGCAATTGTTGGGCGGGCGTTTGGCTCTGCTGGCGTGCAACGGTTTTCAGCGGCATTGCTAAATTTTTGTTGCTCTCGTTGTTGTTGTTGTGTTTTCGTTCTTATTGTTTATTCGCAAGGTAAATGTGAATGGTTCTCACAAATCGATGGTCTAAACTTTAGCTACAATTCAGTAGTTATTATTATTATTTGTGCAGCGACGACCGACAGCGATTCATGGTATTTTGATAAGATTAATAAAATAAAAGCGAAGCAATTTTATTTGTATATCGCTTATCGATAAGTTATCGTACAAAACATATCGAATACAAAATACTACATTGAGAAAAATACCAAAATAAAGTACTCGATAGTTTTTTTAACGCGATAAATAGTACGATTGTTAGGACATTTTCGATTAGTCTTTCGATGCATCTAGTATTTTATCCAGTATTTTCTAGGATTGTATCGATATTTATTCGACTTCTACTCGATTTTTTAAATTGAAAATACTTTTTATTTGAATTTGAATTGCAAACACAATTTATTCTAGAGCAGTAAAAACAAAAATTATGCTTACTTAGCCAATTTTGTTTGTAATTCAAATTCAGAAGGAAACTTAACTTCGGGGCCCCCTTAAGAATCCTTAAAATGTCCTTTTTGGGAATTTTTTGTTATTCAACATTTTTCGTCATATCGGCCTGGATTTTTAAAATAAATTAAAAATAGCATTTTTTCATAAAACTACATTCAATTACCTTTCAAATAATATGCAATGTGTATAGAAAGGGTGAACAGGACACCGCTTAGATTTAAAACAATATATTATTTGATATATATTTGGTTTTCTACATATATTTTGAGAATGGCGTAAGATATTGAAATATAAATTGTATTTTCTGAATCGTCTGAATTTTACCTTTCGTTTGATATGCCATTTGTCCATATTGGTGCATTTTTTTAACTTGATGAAATTTGCAATAATTTCTCAAAGTTCTTTTTGGGGTACAACAGTTTTAAGCATTTATTTCAAGAACCGTTACAGATACTGAAATATATTTCACATATCCTTATCCGCCTGAAAATTCCCTTTCGTTTGATATGCCGTTTGTCTTTGAAGGTCCTTTTCTTCAAACTGAAAACAGCTAATTTTTAGCTATTTTCCCTGACTTAGTTTTTCATTGTTTTTCCTACGAAAAAAAGGTCGGATGTGGACAAGTGGCATATCAAACGAAAGCATATGTTCAGACGAGTCAGGTGATGTCAAATTTATTCCAGTATCTCAAGCGGTTCTCCAGATATATGCTAAAAACTGTGGCACCCAAAAAAAATCCTTGCAACTGACTGCAAAATTTGACGATTTAGTAAAACTGCACCAATATGGACAAATGGGGTATCAAACGAAAGAGGACGTCTAGTAGAGTCAAGCGATGTTATTTGTATTTCTATATACTTACCAGTTCTTTTAATAATTGCAAAAAACCAAATTTGAATACCCAAATTTGCAATTGTAATTGCTGGTCAAATACAAAACTCCAAATTTAAATTACAAATTGTTATACATTTTGTAAACCGTGCCTATTTAATGTTATTTTCTTTTTTTGTTTGTTTTGTTCTTTTTTCATTTATTGGCAATATTATTTATTTAGCTTTGTTATTCAATTCGATACACCACACATACATACATTTACAACGTATTAAACTTTTATTTATTAATTAGTTTTCATTTTAAATATTCATTTTCATATTTTATTTGTTTTGTTGTTCTTCCCCTTTGTTTAATAGGTATTTTTTTATATAAATAAAAAACTTAAATAATTTTACTGCGCACACAATTTATTTCTTTTAATTTCCCGACTACTACAAAAAAAAAAAATTGTTTTTTAACTATTATAGTTTTATTTTTGTCCTTTCGTATTTTTTTTTTTTTTTTTTTTTTTAGAAATTTTAAAGTGTTCAACATTTTGTGTATTATATATTCTCGCTATTCCAAATTACCTTTATTCACTTTCTATTTGGCCCTCCCGTCCCAAAAAACTCCATTTCCATTGTATTATTATTGGCCTCTCTAGGCAACAACTCCCATGTATACACATACATACATACATACATATAGATAGTGTTTATTTTATACATGTACATATTTGTTTTCTTTAATATATATTATTATTTATTTATTTGTATTTTTCTATTTATTTTTCTTAGCTTTTTTTTGCTCTGCCAGAAATTTGCAACAATTTTGGCAATGACGTTCTGATTTGTAGTTGTTGTTGTTCTATAGTTTTAAAGTTTATGTATATTATTTATATAAAGTAAATAGATTACGTAACTGCAGCATGATCTTTTTTGTTTAATTCTTGTGGTTTTTGTTGGTGTTAATTTAATTTTCCTGTTTTTTAATTATTTATTTATTTATATATATTTTTTTTGAGGCTGCCTACGGATTGTTTTTATTCTGTTAACATATGTTTTTTTAAGAGTTTATTTTCTTCTTTCTGATTTCTGAACATGCTTATTTTATATTAAAATAAAAAAAAAAAATTTGTATAAGTAGCAAAAAAAAAAATAAACAAGTTTAATTTGAATAACAACATAGCAAAAAAAAAATAAAATAAAATAAGGGTAAGTACTGGCAAACTTAACCAGACGACACACACATCCACAATTTGCATCCTCTTCGTTTGTGGATAGGCTGGATAAAACCGACATGGCTGAATGGAAAATTGTTGTATTTACAAAGTTTTTGACCGAATGTATTAATGCCCATGTTCATCGGGTGGAGGTGGAGGTGAAGGTGGTGGAGGAGGAAAAGGGGGAGGAGGTGGAGGATTCTGTGTGTGTATCTGCGTTTTTGGCCGCTCTCAATAACATTATGACTCGTCGCGGTTATTATGCACCCATTGCGCTGGCACCCACTGCGGTTCACGCTCCAGCGAGTTAATCTCCGCCAGCAGCTGGTGATAGGCACGTTCCGTGTCATTGTTAATGATAATCATGTCAAACAGATGACCCCATCGTGCCTCCATGTCCCTGGCCGTGGCTATAATGTCCTTAAGTTCCTCCTCCTGTAACAACCAAAACAAAACAAAAATTTAACTTGGTATTTGCTCTGTTTAATCTACAAACTCTCTGTTTACCTTGAAGGGTTCACCATTGCGTAGTTTCTTTTGCCGCAGCTTATCCAGGCTGGGCGGAGCCACCAGCACCACGTAAGGCTTCAAGTCCGAGGCCCGCAATAACTTTAAGCTCTGGGGATGCAAATTGAGTACACAGATCTTGCCACTGGCAACAACTGTTCGTATGGCCTCCAGTGATGTGCCTGTAAAATAATAATTCATCAAATAATTTCCAACTTTAAATTCGAATAGTTTTCAACTATTCTTACCGTAATAGGCCTTCTCGTATTCGCCATGCTCGACAAAGCGACGTGCCAGTATATCCGCCTCAAAGGCCTGACGCGTTATAAAATGATAATCGACTCCAGGCACCTCGCCCTCACGTCGAGCCCGGGAAGTATCTGTTGCAGATAAAACAAAGATATACATACATATAAATTAATAAACTATTGTAGATTGTTGCTTTTCTTATTTGGGGGAATTTTCGAAAGCCTTTCGGGGTTGCTAGCGTTGCGCTTGGGTTCTCAAGTGCCACGACTGCTTTACCCTTGGCTAGTTTGGCTGGTTTGAGCTTCTCCTCAAGCAAAAAGAAAACTTGCAAGGTAAAAAATCCAAAAAAAATAGAATAGATTAATAGATTCAAAATTAAACATGAACTAATCATATTTTTATATCTAAACCAATAAAGTAATTATCTATATATTCTTGAAATACCAAAAGCCTCCTTGAATTTGGGGAAAATTTAATTTAAACTTTAATCTATTTATTTACAAAACTCTAAAGATTACACAAATAAGTCTTGGAATTCAGGGATCAGAGTAGTTCAAAATTTAATTAGAACTTTGATGTATAACTTTGGAGTCTTTAAATATAGAGAGCTGGATTTTTGATTAGGTTTATTGCTGCAATAATCAAATGATTGATGGGCAACAATAGTTTTTAAATATTAATTAAATAAATGAAAAAATTAAATACTCAAAATATTACAAAATAAATGGGTAAATCTTGTAAATTAATTAATTTCCTCAGCTATATATCTGAATCGCTAGAGTAAAAACGATTATTCATGAATCTAACCTCAAACTCATAATGATTTTTTATACTAAATACTTTCAGAAACAGAAACAGAAACTTACGTGGAACTGCTGCCGAAAAGCGTTCCGAATCGGCCATTAAACGCTGACGCAATTCATGCCGACCAATATTCGGTGGACCGATTAAGACAATCGGCCTTTTGTGAGTAGCACGGGGGTAATAAAGGGCCACCTCCTCATAGGTGAGAATTTCCTCGGGATCTGTTTCATCTGGCGCTGTGGTGGCATACAGTGGATAACTAAATGGAAAAACACAAAAAATAAATCAATTAATCATAATCATAATGTGTATAATGTAAAAAAAAAACCTACCCAGCTTCGGAGCTGGCCTTCTTCTTCTTCTTGCGTCCCTTGCGAGCACAAAGTAAGGTGGCCCCTTTACTGCCACCCTCCTTGCCACGTGAACGGGCCAAGCCGGCCTCCTCGGCAATGGCCAGCTTCATGGTCTCCCGC
The DNA here is from genome assembly GCA_035078625.1 of Scaptodrosophila scaptomyzoidea. NCBI lineage: Eukaryota > Metazoa > Arthropoda > Insecta > Diptera > Drosophilidae > Scaptodrosophila > Scaptodrosophila scaptomyzoidea. The sequence goes on from JAWNPY010000164.1 coordinate 25,470, forward strand.
TGATGCTGAAACGACTGACTAGGTATGAGGCCGGCGAGGGTCTGGTCCTCTTCGCCCTCGCGATATGCCTGCCACCAGTTGGGGTCCTCGCGAGAGATCACATGGAGGACATCGCCCTTCTGGAAGCTGATGCCCAGCTCCCGGCACGGTATATACAAATCATCCTCGGGATCATAGTCGAAATGGGCGCGTACATGCAATACGGCCGTATCCCGATGACCACCACCCACACCGACCAGGCCATTGCCGCCGCCAGGTGGTGGACTCCCAGCTGGCACAATTAGAAACGTTAATGTGCCCTGCATGGCGCCCAAAAGGGCGCACACCTCGTTCACCGTCTTGCCCCGCAACTCTTGGCCATTCACCTCCAAAATCTCATCGCCCTCATGCAGCAGCCCGGACTTTTCGGCCGCCCCGCCCCTCACAATGCGACCAATGACCACCGCCTCGCCCTCGTTGCGCACCGTGGCCCCCAGGGGCTCCGTGGACTTTTCAATCTGAATTATACGTATGTTATCGTTTTGATCATTGAGTGTGCCAAAGCAGGCGCTTATCGGTGGCGGCGAGTCACCGCGCGCTGCCACCATCATCTTGCCACTGCCAGCTGTCACATGCTGGGGCAGGGGCATGGCACCGCGTTGCGCCAACGGCGGTGGCACCACAGGCGGCGGCACGGCCGTGCCACGCAGCGAAGCTGACTTTACGGCCGCTGCCGACAATGGCGGCGGCGGCGGACTACTGTGACCGCTTAACGTCGGCGATGGCGAACTATCCGTATGGGTGGCAATGCGATCGTGGGCCAATAGTAGGCCCTCCATTTCGTGGCTAGTCAGCAGATTGCCCAATTCGATGGCTGCTGCCGTATTTGACTGGGTGAGCAGCTCCACAATGTCCTTTTGCAAATTGAGCGCATTCATATGCACGGGATTGGCCACACGGGGACGTCGCCGCTGCAGTACAGCGCTCCTGGCGGCCAGCACATGAGCCACACTGGCCGTGGCCAAAATGTTATGCGCCTGCGAAACTCGACCAGCCAGCGAACTCATCCCGTTCTTGCTCAGCTGACTCTGGAGTCGTGTGAGGGCAGCAATTAGTTCGCCATAGCCTGGAAAGGGGGGGAAATTATTAAGTATTAAAGAAAATGATTCAATTGGAGTGCATCGTTTCCTACCATTGATTCTTTCTGTGGGAGACTCTACAGTCTCATCATCCATGTAGGCTTCATTTTCCACACCAGCCAGTGTGACCATTTCCATGGTATTCGCTTGCGTTGGCTGCTGCTGCTGGGCCATTTGGGATTTGCTGCCCACGGCCGCAGTATCCTGAAGGGCTTTAAGTTTACGGGAGCCCCGCAAACTATTGCGCAGGAATTCATTTTGTTGGGCAATGCGTTCCTCTTCTTCACGTCTACGTCGCAGTTGCTCCTGCAAAAATACAAATACAAATACAAAAAAATGATGGTAGGCATTAAATAAATATTTGAATTTTAATGCAAATGCGAGGCTGACTCAAAGAGGAGAAGGCGCAGGCGGAGTAGGGGCCCGGGGGAAGGCTTAGTAAATTCCCCAACGGATTTTAAGTGGCGCACTTAATCCGCATTCACGACAATTGTGTTAATTTAATTAGTGTGTTCCCACCTGGATTGCTGCTGCTGCTGTTGCTGCTGCTGCTGCTTCGGGCCTTTTAAAAGATAACGAAAGCTTAACGAAAAGTAAACTAACAAAATATAAAAGCAGAAACAGAAACAGAAACAAAAAAGAACCAATTTACGTAGGTGTGTTGGGCTGTTGGGGCCAATCACAATAAATACCATAAAAGAACAAGAACAACTGACGACAACTGCAAGTGGAATTGCGACGAGGACAAGTTGCAGTTATTTATTTTTTTTTTTTTTTTTGGGAAACCCATCAAGTGTTTAGACTGCAATTTGCAATATGCAAAACAGGCAATAAAACAGAGGCAGAGAGAGAGAAGAAACAGTGGGAAAGTGGGAAGTTCCTCCCATACAAAAAAATCAAAATTGTAGTGGTTCTCTCTCAAACAAAAGAGGAACAGAGAGAGAGAGAAAACTTAACCAGCCCGTTCCTCATCAGGGCAGGGACAGGTGAATATGGGATACCCTTTTAAATATTTCTTTTTTTGTAGTTTTCAGAACCTTCTTGGCTCATGTATTTCATATCCCACCTAACTTTGTTATTGTTTTAATCGAATTTACAGTTAAAATATAGACAAAACAGAACATTTTACGTAAATCTTTTATACCTTTTAATTTTTGCTTTTCCCTCAATCGTGTTACGTATTATTGAAACGCCCCTTTATTCCTTAATGTTCCTTAATGTAAATGGTAAATGTGGACAAATCAAGAATATATTTGACTTCATATGGACAGATCAAGAATATTTATACTTTCTAGAGTCGCAAAAGTTAACTATTGCCCTACTGGTATTTTTTTTGCAGAGTATAAGACAACCAATTGAATAACAACCAAGATAGGCGTTGAAAAAGCCAAACTATAAAATACGAAAACAAAACAAAATAGGAAATACCAAAAACAAAAAAAAAAAAACATAAATAAATTGCTGATCTTGCATAATGCGAAAAAAAAAACAACAACAATAATAAATGCAAAAACAAAATGCACGAATAAAATTTATGAACGAAACAAAACCAGAAACAAAATCTTCTTTTTCTTCTTCTTCTTTTGCTTCTGCTTCTGCTGATTGCGACATGAGACAACAACAACAACAAAAGAAGAAGAAGAAGAAAAGAATGGGTGTGAAATAATTTTTTGACAGGGCCAAGGCATTGAAACAATGAGAAGGACAACAACAACAACAACGAAAATACATTCAATGCTTAGTTCTCCAAAGATCAATTTCAATTTGACGAAAGAAACCGATTTTCGCATTCCATTCTCCTAATACTTTCGATAAGATATACTTGTGCCTATTATAAAAACAGTAATTTAAGGTTGAGTCACTAAATAAAATATACGAAATTTTAGCGTTTGCATACGCAAAACTTTGCGTTTGCGTTAAGCATAACACGTAAAATGTTCCAAATAAGATTGCTGTTCGTTTTTGTTTGTAATTGTTTTTCTGTATTAAAACTTTACATTTTGCTAAAGTTTTATTCAGCCAAAAAATCATCACAAAAGTTTGCGTGTTGAATGAAAAGGCAATACGCAAAAGCTCGCGTGTACCGGAAATAAGTAATTGATTTATAAAGGTGCAGCCGCTCAACGATATTCATTCGCAAACGTTTTATTAAAATTCACAATTTTTAACTTTACGTTTTCAAGTAATATTTGTCAAAGATTAAAATGGATTTTAGAATATCGACTGATATTAACTGCATAATAAACAATATAATATTGTCTAAGATCGCTTTGTCTATATTGTATGTTAGGCGTAAGGTGAAAATGCCATCAATCATTTGAACAGCAACAAAATAAGAGCCAGAGCCATTTAGCCAACAGTTTGCGCAACTTGTAGGTATGTTTGTATTGAAGGCGGTGACGGTGGCGGAATTCTTACGGCCTTTACAATAATAATGTTGCTGACGACAAAAATCATGACATCATCATGGTTATAGCCATCATTTGGGCAAAGGTAAATCGACAACAACAAATATTATTTATACATATACAATGAATTGTAAATAAAGTAAACGTTCTAAACATTACAACCAGAGGGAAAGTTAACTGTGGAACGCCAAAGTTTATATAGTTTTTTTTTTTGTAATTGGAGTTCTGAAGCAGTCACCAAGTTGTACTAAGATAGATTTAAAACTTTAGCCGGAATCTACGATGTCTCCTTCAATGTGTTGCAATTGAATATATTTAAAAAAAATTAAAAAAAAAAAAAAGAAGCTAATTACGGGGCGTACATAGATGATCGTCAACCATGAATGGAAAATTGCCAATAGCTTGATAAAAAACAATCAAGTTTTCTATATGTTTTAAAAATTTTAGCAGAGGAACAAAATAAAAATATTTTTATTGCCATTGTTGCTGCTGAATTGTTTTTGTTTTTGTTGCTATTATTTAGCATTTGTAGACGCCCATATACACACGTACATACATACATATATAGGTAGAATATATATGTATATTGTATGTGTACTTATTATGGTGTATATATTGCGACTTACTCAAAAAGTTGATCAGTTGATCAGCCTACTTGCTAACTTGTTGCTGTTGTTTGTGTTGTTGCTGCAGCAGCAGCTGTTGTTACTTCAGGTTTTCTGATTTCAGTTGTTGCTGTTACTGCCAGTCAACTTTATAATTCATTAGAGTATACCTACAACAATATTAAATCCAATCGATCTTATTGATTGAGAAATTTATAATTGTTGCTTAAAGAAACTACCAAAAATCGAATAGGGAATCAAACTTTTAATTGAAATAATCAACTCGATAAACTTGAAATTTCTGATCTTTGGAAAGAGTAAACTAAAAACCATGTCTATTCATTTAAAGCTGAATGTTTTAATTTGATTTTATTTAGAAGTATTGAAATCACAGTTTTAATCTAAATAAATAAAATCGGTTTCGATTTCGTTTGTAGTTTTTGCCTAACAAAAAACTTGCCTGAAGTTGTCGCAAACGCGTTGAGGAACGTTGAATTTTATTACCCCGACGTAGAGAAGAGTTTTTATTGAAAGTTTCATCATTCATTTCAAATGATAAAGTTGGTGATTGCTGCTGCTGCTGCTGAGAATCATCGTCATGATTGGTTTGGATTGGTTGGGTTGTCATTAGACCATTGGTATTTAAATATTTATTTGTTATATTATTATTATTATTATTATTATTATTATGAATATTGGCACATTGTTTGTCATTTTCTTTTTCATAAAAGATATTAAATGCTCTATTGTTGTTGTTGTTGTTGTTGCTGCATTCGTTATTATTATTATTGTTGCCGTTTTTAGTGGGTGTATTATTTGTTGTTGTTGCTGTTGATTCGACAGTTGTTGTTGCTGCTGCTGTTGCTTCTAAATCAGCAGCAACATTATTTTCCAATGTTATTTGTAGCTTTGAAATCACCATTGTGTTTAGTTTAGTTTAGTTTTGCTATTGTTGTTTAACATTGTTTAAATTAATTGAATATTCACACACACTCACACACACATATGCTTGCCTTCTTATTTGTTTTTTTTATTTAGAGGTACAGTTATCATCGAACAGAAAAAGCTTAGCCACGCAACTAAACTAAACTATGCAAATGGTCAGAGTGGCCAGACTTTCCTCAATTCCCTTTCCTATTACATTTCTATCTCCCTCTCGCTCTCTCTCTCTCTTTTACTTGCGGACCAAAATGCATTGGCATAAATTTGAATACGATAATATTTTTTGTTGTTGTTGTTGCTTGGTGTTGGTGTGTTTATAAATTTTAATGAGAAATTCCGTTGAAGCATTGGAAATATGCAAGTTTTGTGCGCATTTAAAAAAAGCCAAAACAATTTGTTGTTGTTGTTGTTATTGTTGCTGCTGTTGCTTTTAAAAAGGGACTTTTATTCAGGGGCTGTCAAGCGAAAGCGAAAGTTTTAACAAAAATATAATAAAAAAAAAAAACAAATTAAGACCACAATGTTCGATGTTTCGAACAAGAGTAAATATATGCAAAAATTAAACAAAAAAAAACTTGAACAAGCCAACTGCATCAACAATAAAATAAATGCACAAAGAATTTTCCATGGAACACACGGGGACAACTCATGCGTTTTTATTTGTATTTTTATTATTTTTTGGGAAATTGCATTCATTTTGTTTTTAAATGCTTTTTACGTGCCATGTTTACCAAAGCCAAAGCAATTGCAATTTAATATTATTGTCATTGTGTGAGTGTGAGTGCGCGCGTGTGTGTGTGTGTGTGTGTGTGTGTGTGACGTTTACACAGAGAACTCAAACAGTTGACTTTTATGCAGAATTATGAGTCATTTAATTTTGTCCCAGTTTCAAAAGGGCCAAAATTAGGCACACAATTATTAATTATTTTTGTATTCAAATAGAATTGTGCTTGTGTTTATCAAACACATACACGTTTATCATAGAATGACAAAACCAAAGTCCGTCCGTCCGTCCGGTGAAGCCGCCCGCCGTATATCGCGGCCGATCGCACAACGCGTAGAAAAACAACTAAAAAACCCAACTGAAAAATCATAATAAATGAGCGGTGGCAGCAGAGCAATTGGCGACAGCGACTGCGACGGAACCGGCAAAAACAAAAAACAGAAAAAAGCAGTTGTGCGTGTGTGTGTATGTGTGAGTGAGTGAGTGAGTGCGAGCCAAGTTAGCAGTACCAACCGCAACGACGACAACAACAATAAACGCTGCCTAAAAGTGTTAAACAAAACGGTATCTATTTTGTTTTTGTTGTTGCTGTTGCTTGCTGCCTATCGCAATTTTTACTGTCTACACATTTATGCGCGTATTTGTGTGTGTGAGAGAACAGAAGAGCAAAAGAGTAAATGAATAAATGTGTGGTTGCTTGACAAACACCCACAACTCACTCACACACACACACACACACGTACATACAGGTGCATTTGACGCCACATGCATACAAACAAAAATGCCTAACTAATTTGCGTATAACGAAAAGAGAAAAAAAATATATTATGGCAAGTGAAAATATGTATTTAAAATCAAATATATCAATAAAATAAAAAAACATTCAAGTAACTCCAGTTTTTTTTTGGAATATAAATGTAATACTTTGAATAAGTTATTATTTCATTAAATAAAAAAAAGAACCAAAAGATTTTACCTATCAAATTTGATGTCTCTAGTTTTTATCAACTTTAGGATCTATTTGCTATATTACTTTAAAGGCTTGGAAAAGCTTACTGCAAAAACAGCAAAGAAAAAAGAGTCTTAATCGGTTAAAAATACTCTCTTGATTTCATTGGGTTCTATTAATATCAATAATTGCTTTTAAATTGAATTTTTAGGTTATTTGGAGTTTAGTCTTTATTCTTTTTGTTTTTGTAAATTATTTTAGTATTGAAATAGAAAGCTTATATATTTCAAAATACTCCAATTAATTAAGTAAGAAATATTGCATTATTTAAGCCTTTTGCACTGATGGCTTTTAAGTTGTTGCCTTATTGAGCGGATTACATTTTCAATTATTATTGTTATTTTCACTCTCTCTCTCTCTGACTATAAAATTGTACCATGTGTTGGCTTTTAGGCCATTTCACCCATTTTATTCATTTCAGGGATTGGGACACAATGTGCAGCAGCAGCAGCAGCAGCCAAAGCGGACTATTAGATTAAAAGTTGCATAATTAATCATTTCATTAAACAACTTTCAGTCGGGTTCATACCTTCAGTATCCCCAGCTTTCTTCTTAAATTTATTCCCTTTTTTTCTGGCTATTTTATTTCTTTTTTTCAAAGTACGCGCAAAAGTTTTTCACCAACTTTTTTTCACAGCTCCATGGCATCAGCTTCTCGCATCATTCCTACTCCTGCGCCTTACTAAAAACTTGATAATAGTTTTGGGGCTAAAAGTAACTCTGCTAATGCCGACACTAAAGAAAGAAAAAGTCTTAAAACAGAGAGCGAGAGAGGGAGAGGGGGAGTGTTGGGAATCAGGGTTGACAGCTTTATGAAATTAAAAAAAAAAAAAAAGCTACAAAAGAAAGTGAGCCATTTAGCTAATTTTAAAATTGAGTGGGAAAATTTAAATTCCAAAAAAAGAAATAACAAATTTGTATATTTCGGTTTTCCATCCACAAACGTAAAAAGGGGCTAAAATTATAGCACAAATTGATTCATTTGTTTATTTTCTTTTAATTATTGATTTATCCTTGAACATTTTTCTTATTTGCATTTGTGGCTTTTATTTCTGGTATTTTGCAAATCTAGCTATTTTTCCCAATTCAAGTTCCCGAGCAACATTGTAAAATAGCTAGAAAATATCTACGAAAATATGCTTTCAATTCAATTCCTAGTAAAAAACAGCAGCAATTATATTTTCCCCCTCTTTCCTATAAATCGAATACGATTGACTTACACTTACAGTTTTGGATTCATAGGTTGATTTTTTATAGCCTAGTCTATAGGCGCAAAGTGTAAATTTCACTCACCTGGTACTTTTTGATACTATCCAACTGCTCCAATGTGGGCTCCACAATCTGAGCAATTTGTTGATGCGGAACCGAAATGTTTGAGCCACTTCCATTGCCCAGTCCAATCCGATGACGGTCCGGCAATTGCGGTGCCGGAGTACAGTTTACCAAACGTCCATCTTTCTCAATGCGCAAATGGTCGCGAGGTGGCGGCACAGGCTTTGAATTTCCATTCAACTAATTGAGGATTTCGAAGAAATGGAAACAATTGTACAATTAGAAATCAAGGTAAACTTTTGCAAGTGTATTGTAAATGTTTATGTTTGTGTGTGTGTGTTTAGATTGTAGTATTGTGAGATGTGAGCAAATACATATTATATGTAAGTCAGTGTCAATAATGCCAATATGCCAAAATGCCAATGTCCGTTATTTATTTGTGGGGTAATGGTAATAATGGTGTATTTTGGCTTTCATGGATGTAGCGGACTAAATCTCCTATTCAGGGTTGATTTGACATTAATCGTTCACTAGATTTGTTCAAGTATTCTGAAACCCATTTTCATACAAATTACTTGTATTTTTCACTGAACCCAAACCGTTGGCAACCTTTAAATTTTCCATTTTAACTGAGTGTATAAAAGTGCATAAAATTTACAGGTTTTTTTTTTGTTTTTCCATTCACTCAATTCGAATAACGTTCTGATGATTGGCAGGGCTTATGATGATTATGATGATGATGATGAAAATGTTACGCTCCCCCAAGCCGCCTCCTTTTAATATACAGGTCAGCACAAGTCAAAGGACTTTTGAAATGTCATTTGCATATGGCAAACAAATAAGCAAATAAATTAATATTTTCATTTTTTTATGCGTTTTTTTTGTGTGAGTGTGTAATGTTAATGACCTGGGCAGGCAGCGAGGAAAGAAATTAAAGAGATTTTTGCCCCAGAACGGAAATTACAGCAATAAACTTTTTCCCCGCTTTTTTTTTTTTTTTTTTGTGCCTCCTAAACTTTAGTAAATATGGGGAAATATCAACAACATCAGCGTAAAAACTGATGAAATGCAAATTTCTGCAGATTTATGCCAATCAAGAGACGCTTCGTCTCTTTCTCTCTCGCTCTCTGTCTCCCTCAGGTGTGCAATTATCTATGTATGTATGTTTGTTTGTATGATGTGTGTGGTGTGTGTGTGTATGTGTGTGTGTTTGTCTGAAATGTTCTTCTTCTTCTGCCTAAATGCTTATCAGTTTTTAAGTATTTTTCGGGGCAAATATGCTTTTCTGTGTGTCTGTGTGTGTGTGTTTATGCTGTTGTTCTTGTTGCTTAACTTTCTGGAACATAACCTCAATAAAAATAACCGTTTACCATATTTCACATTGCATGGCAATTTCAGTTCTTCCCTTGCAATTTTACACTGGCAAATTAACTTAAAATTAATAAGAAAAAGATTTAAAAAGGAAAAAAAAGATAAGATTAAAGCATAAAACAGAGTGTACAAAGATTACTTAAAGACCTTGAAAGGAAGGTTCTGTAAAATATACCTATAAGAACTTATAATCTGCGTCAATTTTAAATTTCCTTCAACTTGTATAGATTTTACTGAAGTTTTTTAAAATAGAACCTGAATCCTGAGAATCTTTTTATTTGAAGAGATTTTAATACAGTTTTGGAAAACTTTTACCCTTTTGCTTTTATTCCCTGACTTTTTTTATTTCTAATAAATGTAGTTCGACTTTAAGATATATATTCCACCGATTTATTGGTTTTCACACTTCTTGTCAAATTTTTTTAATGTTTTAGAATATTCTCTTCCCAACTAAAAAACTTTACAATGTTTCAAACAGTTTTCCATTTCTATTCTCAATCTCAGACTTCATTCCTAGACAACTTCTCATCAATATTATTAGATTATGCATTTCGTTCACTAAAAATATATATTTCCTTTCCTGATCCTTGACGCGTTATTTATTCGAAGTATTTCCAAATCTTTTATAGAGGTTTTTCATCTATTTTTGGTAGCCTTTTGCTAATAGAAATATTACAACTACAAGCTCAATTGAAGAGGAGGAAAAAAGTAGGCAGTGAGTAGTAGAAATAGAGGAGAGTCTTGAGATGACTCTGAAGAAAGTACAAAATCAATACGAATGGAGTACCTCATCGGCCAGCCGTTTGGCTTCCGAAGTTGCCGTTGCTGTTGTTGCTGGGGGCGTTTCGGCCCCGCCCAGCGACAATGAGAGCGACAATGTCGTCTGGACTGTCGAGGCCGAAGATGAGGCATTGGAGAGCAGGGAGGCACGTGACGATAAATGTGCTGGCGGTGGATAACGTGGCGGTGTCTTTACCATTTCAATAAAACTATCCGGTACATCCACAGGCAATTCTCGATGCTTGACCAGGGGTGGTAATGCGCCTGCTGCTGCTGGTGATGGTGGCACAACTCCAACTCCAGGCATTGTTGGAGTTGTGGCCAAGTTGCTCTCTGGTTTTTGTGGCTCATAAATGGGTGGTGCCAAACTCAGGTCATCGGGCACTGTGAACGAGGCACTGCCACTGCCACTGCCACTTCCACTGGCACTTGTTGTTATTGTTGTTGTGGTAATGGCAGTCATAGAAGAGCCAACACTGTGTGGATTGCTGGTGCTGCTGCTGATGGTGTTGCTGCTGCTGGCACAACTGCTGCTGCTGTTACTGTTACTGGTGCTGCTGGTATGCATCGATGAATTGCTGCTACTACGCGTACTATTTAGAGAACTATTCTGGCTGGTCAATGGTTGGTTGGCACTGCCATTGCCACTGCCACTGCCACTATGACTTGGAGTGGCAGCAGCACTATTGCTGCTGCTGCCTTCATTGTTGTTGTTGTTGCTGCTGCTGTTGCTCGTCACTTGCTGCTGTTGTTGTTTCAAGTGTCGATAACCAATCGATTCAAATGACTCCAGAGTTTGTTTGCTCAGCACCTCATCGAATGCACTCGATGATGGCGAGCTAGAAGCCTTCCTATACAGACCATCGACCATGCACATAAACTCCAATTGCTTGTCATTGTCGCCCTTGCTGTTGTTGCCGTTGCCGTTGCTGTTGTCGACACCATTTTGTATGTTGCCATTGGGATTGGGATTGGTGCTCAATATTTTTTGGAATTTTTTATTATTATTTGGCGTTTGTTGCTGTGCCATTTGGGAATTGTTGTTTGTTTTTACTGTTGTTGCTGTTGCTGCTGTTGTTGTCGTTGCTGGCAATATTTGCTGCTGCTGTTTATCAAATTGTTCCGATTGCAGGCAATTTTCATAATTTTCAATTTGTTCCAATTTTGTTTGTTGTTTTTGATTGTATAAATTTTCAGTGTCCACATCGAGTGCATTTGTTTTAATGATTGTTGTTGTTGATGATGAATTGTATGAATGTTGTTGTTGTTGTAGTAGTTGTTGTTGTTGTTGTTGTTGTTCATGTTGATGTGAAGAATGATATGCAACAATTAACAATTTGTTAGCATGATCATTGTTAGTTTTATTTGTGGTGGTTGTTGTTGTAGTTGTGGTGGTAGTTGTAATTGTGCAGGTGGTTGTGGTTGTGTTTGTGGTGCTTGTATTCTTTTGTTTTTTTTTATTTTTATGGATGTAGTGGATGGAGTGAATGAAATTTTGTGTGATTGATGATGATCGATGGTAAAATTTTGATGAGATTAGAGAAAATGTAAGTGATTTTGTGTGGTTGTTGTTAGTGTTTCAAATGCTAATTTGGTTAAAGATTTCTAGCAAAATTTTAGGGGTACATTTCATTCTACACTGAAGCTTAGTAGTTTGTTATTTGGTTTCTTGATTGAAGGTTGGCAAAGGTTTGTGTTTAGTTGTGGTGGTTTTTTTTGAGTTCTTTTAGTTTGAAATTGAAATAAAATTTGGATTTGTTCTCTTACCTGTGGCGGACGGGGTGGCGGATATCTTGGTGGTGTCTTATTGCGTGCTATAAATGTATCTGGACAATCGACGGCCATCTCACGATGTGGTCCTATTAATTAATTTGTTATGATTAATAAATGATAATAATGAATGCAATTGCACTTACCGTTATCTTGATTCACCGACAGCATGGTAAGCATTTCCTGATCAATCTCCTTATTATCAATCGAGTGTGTACGATAATGCTGATGATGTTGGCTACTTATATAGTCATCTGGCAGACATGGCTTTAAATCGTCACCATCAATGACCACAATGCTTGAGCCGGAACGTCGCCGTGACCTAAAAACAAAATTAAATTGATAGGAGAAAAGCAATTAGAAAAATATATTTATTTATTTCTATTTGTATTTGTTTTCTAATTATAGGACTTGTGTGTAAAAATTGCATTGCATGTCTCTCAATTCAATCGCTGAGCTGTGTGTGTGTCAACTCAAGAGTTCTTTTCTCAACTCAAGAGCAACTCAATTCCCCAGCAGCCAATCTGGCAATCTGCAATCTTTGCTTCTGCCACCACAAAACACGCAAAACAAATGGGGGAAAAATAGACAGACAGACAGAAAGATAGACATTCATCCAGTGGGACTTAATGCAAGGCGAGAGGAAAATAAAATAAAATACAAATCCTTGAAACATTTTACATCATTTTTATGCAACATTGACAGGTCCTGTCAAGTGTACAACTCCTGTAAAAATATGGAAAACCCCCTGGCTGTTAAGATTGCTAATATAATTTAGAGTTCAATATTAAGAAGCAATAGCCATTTTTAATTATCCTTTTGACTTTTCCAAATTAAAATTAAGAAGTTTAAAGTCGAGTTTATAAAAAGTCCTCTAGCAATGTGAAGAATTCATCAGGCAGCTAGGAACCAATAGAATCTTTCGGGCAAATATTGCCTGTAATTTTCAAGCCATTGAATATTTACAAAATAAAACTAAATAAATAAAAAAAAAAGTAGATTATTTTAAAATACAAATCCCCAAAAGAAAGTACAATGATTATAAATTCCATATTAGTATATATATAATCCAATTCTTTCATTTGATTCTATTGAATAAAAGCACTTATTAAATGTTCTAATAACCTAATTTTTTTAAATGATCATTTAAAAACTTAACATTTATTTTTAAACTTTATTAACTGGATTAATTTTCAACATTTTTGTGATAGCTGCGTTGCTCTTTTTTTCTATTCAAACATATTCTACACAGAATAAGCAAAAAGAAGAAATAGATGCTATAGCAAGTAAAGTTGAACAATTAAATCTAACTACCGTACCTACTAGTACCAGTTCACAAACTTCTGTCGAGCAAACTAGTTCTTCTAGTTCTGAATCACAAGTAACAAGTAATTCAAATCAAACGGACGATCTATCAATGGATTCAACCGAAACAACACCTTCATCATCCAATCAAACACAGCAAGCAACTACGTACACTGTTCAAGCAGGAGATACTTTATCAGGAATTGCAGATAAAAATGGTATTTCTTTATTCGGTAAAACCATAGAGTTAACCGGGCAAACGATAGCTGATGCAATCACTATTGGTGGTGATCTAAAGGTAGGTAGCCGCACCGGATCATCTGCTTTGGAAGTGTTGCAAGATGGCACTTTCTATGCAAAGGGTTCTACAAGCAACAATTCATCACTAATTATTGATAGTGGTACACAATCAATAACAATAACATCCCCAAAATCTGCCAGTGGTGAAGGTAGCAATATAAGTGGATCATCTAATGTAACTATATCAAGTCAATCCGGCGGTGTTAGGGTGGATGGTTCTACTGTCATAAGTTCAAATTCGGCTACTATTGTATCTAATAGTGGAATATTTGCAAATACAGCCGGGCAATCAGTATCATGGGCTGGTAGCAATATTTCAGAATCAAGGGCATCCGTTGTTGGACTTGGATGGGGAAAAGTTTCATTTGATGAATACTATGGAAGGGATAATTTTGTAGCTGGGGTGTATGGTTCTGCATCAAAT
>JAWNPY010000165.1:0-38884 GCA_035078625.1 Scaptodrosophila scaptomyzoidea
TAGATGGTCTCGTCATGTGTAGGTGCCGCTATGTGTGTGTGGGTGTGTGTGTGTGTGTGTGTGTATAACAGAGATTCTTAATTAGTAATTGCGCGCATTAAGTAAATTTTTTATGGCGTAAAAATAAAAAAAAAATATATATAAGTAGGTATATATATGAAATTTCGTTTCCCCAGTTTTTTTTTCACTCTCTCTTTCTCTTTTTCTCTCGCTTGTTATTATTTTTCAAGTGCAACCAGAAAAAGTTTGCTGACATTTTGTTGTTGCTGTTTTTGTTGTTGCTATGCGTGTATATTTTTGTATTGAAAACTTCCGAGCACAAATGATTTAGCATTTTTATATCACATTGTCTTGAATTTTAAGGTATAAAAAAAACAAAAAAAAAAAGAAACACCAAAATCTATTGATAAAATTTCTTTTCATGTAATTTAACGTATACTTAATTTTGTTGAGCCCTGGAAGCTAATCAACTTACATGAATTTAAGTTTGTTTTATATGCTTTTTTTATGACTAATAAAAACTATAAAATTATCTAAAGGCCGCCTCATAAAATAGTCAATTTTTTTACACATTTTGTAAGACATTTGGCATTGATTAAAATTATAGGAAACACTTAATTTTTGGAGCTCTGTTTCTCCCTCTCTGTATTTCTCTAGCTGTCTGGCTATTCAATTAGTGTGTTCATATAATTAAAATAAAATTAACACTTTGGAAAAATGTTAAAATCTACTATTGATTCACGTGCTTTGAAAATTGATTGTATATATCGGACTTACCCTTGGGACTTGATGGTATAAAGTCTAGAGTGCGATCCTTGCAACGCAGATCCTCGCCAGTGCCATCGATCCAAACGTATGTGGCCTGAACCACATTCTCCTGGAGTGGCAATGACAAATAGCGATCGAGTATCGTTTTATTGATACGCGCATTGGGTGAATCTTCCAAAATTCTAGCAGACATACTAAATAATATCAAAAAATTGTGGAAAAAAAAAACAAAAATGATGGATGAATGTGAAAGGATGATAAATTAATATAGAAATTTCACCAGAAGAAAAAAAAAAGAAAAAAGAAAAAAAATATTGCACTTCTTTTTCTTCGCACCTGTTGTTGTAGTTTTTTTTTTTTTGAAAGCGGAAATTAATTTTATATAAGCGTGTGAAATTGATTTTGTGTGTGTTTTTGTTTTTCAATAATTGAAATATTATTTTATATTTTTGAAAATTTTAATGGCGAAATGCGCGGAACCGTTGCTGGGACGCGACTAAGCTGGCACGCGTTCTTCCAACTCAATTTATAATGATACAAAAACAACAGCAACAACAACAACAACAACTGTAATAATGAAAAATATAAAATTCTAAAATACAACAACAACAAAGAAACAAAACAAGTACAACTATGGTAGGCAGGCAAAGTAATTTGTTTTTATTGTTGTTGTTGTTGTTGTTGCTGCTACTACTTACAACAATCTAAGCACCCCGTTCAGTTCAGTCGCAGCAGCAGCAGCAGCAGGCAGTAAAAACAAAAGCAAATCCAACAGCTGTTTTAGTTGACGTCGCTGTCACTGCCACTGCCAACGTCGACTGACCTCTCTGTCACTAGTTCTAATCTAGCGATGGCAATTCAAAATGTCAGGTGACACGAAATACACACACACATATTTATAGAGTATGAGACAAGTGTATAAAGTCAGTTTTTTTTATTTACTGACAATACTTTGACTTGAAAGGTTTTTGTCATTAAAAAAAAACACAATATAAAGCTTAATTTCCGCCTCAATTATTCATTTTTAAATTGTAAACTTTCTAAGGCAACGCCAAATTCAATGAACTCATTGATTAATTATGGTCGTTTTATTCTCATTTTATCTCACGCTCTCATCTCTAAATATTAAAATGCACATTTGATCACAACAACAACAACAACACCCCCACAGACATAGATTAATATTAACCGTTGACGAACGTCAGCAGCAGCAGCGCTGCTTCAACTATTTGTGACTTTGCGCTGCTTTTGTTTTTGCTTTTGTTTTTATTGCATGCGACATTTTTTTTTATAATGAAATTATTTGCATGAAAATAAATTAATAAATCAATTTAGTTTTGTATTTGACCTTTATAAGAATCAAAATCTCATTATTTTTAAGCTATCAAAACCAATTGATTTTAATCTGACCTTTATTGTTTATGAGTTTCTTTCTTATCTAATTGTAAGCGAAGTTGTTTTTCAGCCTAATCTGAAAAAGGTTTTCATCTTATCTTTGTTTATCTGGAGTCTAAACTACATATAAGCAAACAGTGAGTTTTTCAGAAAAATCTTCTTTTTTATGAAATTCCTTAAACCAAAAAGTTAGTCAAAAATGAATAATATGTTTTGCTTTCTTTTATACAATAATTAAAATGATTTAGAAAAGAAACTTACGTATGCATTTTGTTTTTGTTAATTAAAATTATAAATGCGAAATCGACAGCTTTTATTTTTTTGAGCAATAGATTTTATTTTGTTTTTTTGTTTTTTTAAAATGTTCTTTAAATGTTTTCAGTTATTATTTAATGAATTATATTTGTTTGTTCCTTGCTCAGTGACACTTGATTACAAAAAAAATAAAAATCAACAATTGAAGACTTTTCGGATACACAAAGACGATGATTCTTTTTTTTAGACTGCGCACATTGTTGGCGATTGATCTGCTTTTATAGGCTTCTGTTTGCGACTTTGGACATTAATTATGGATGTGTTTGAATGTGTGTGCATTTCGATTTTTTGATTATTTTTTATGGCGTATAAAACAAACACGAACCAAGTGCTAATTACCCTTTCAAGATTCTCACATTTTGACGTAGTACACAATACTTGTATTGTAGCAAGTGGGCAAAGTTGTGTATAATGTTTAGGATAACAACATTTGTGGTTTGAAATAAACACTTTGTTTTATCAACCTTTGCAGAGAGATCTATGAAATTATTTAAATCAGCCTAAAGGTCCTAGCTTATTTTAAATCTCTGTGTTTGTTGAAGTAAATTAGGAATAACTTTTTTCTAATCAGGAATCTTAATCTTAAAATTCTTCATCTTTTATCTAAAATATTTATAGATCGATTTAGCTATTTAAATTGATCAGAAGTATATATATATAATTAGTTCTTATTGAATACAAATAATTTTTTAAACTGTCTTAGCTATATACACGTAAATGGATCAGGAATATATATAAAAATACTAGGAATTAAAGGAACTCTTTGAGCTGATCTCTTAATACCTTAAGGATTTTTATATACCATATTCTTATTTATTTTCCTCTTTCCATATGATTTATTGCATAGAATCTTAAATGATGATTTGGATGTAATTAATTTCTAACTCTCAATATCAAGAGGAAGTCCAGAAACAGAGAGGCAGTGACACTGAGAGAGACAGCGACCTGGGCATGCCTCTAAATGCGTAAGTGTTACACTTGTCGAGCAAATCTAAAAATAAACACAAATAAAATCATTCAGTCTGTCGTTTAAAATACCTATATGTATGTATATACAATACATATGGCGACAAGCTTCAATGCATAATTAACATATACAATAAACAGACAAACGTGAAATAATTTTCTATTAATCGTTTTTATTATTATTTTTTTTTCAATTCACGTGAAACGCGCATGCGTCTGAGACGGACAAACGGACGGGCAATTAAACAAAAGGTTTCTTGACTTGTCTGGTGAATAGTCTGGGGAATCGGAAATGTGCGTAGATCGTAAACAAAATATACTTTGATCCCTGGTAAATTTGATAAGGAACTATGCGTAAAATGGGTAAGTGTTTATACATTTATCAGACGACCCTCGCGATAAGCAGTAAGCAAGTTGAAGGTATGAGTAATTGAGCTGATTAATGGCAATTAATGTTGATCGTGAAACTCTGATAAGTATGCGACATAAAAACTCTTAAAATCATTTAAAACTAATTTTAGTATTGTACAATTTATAGTTTCCCCAAAAGCTAAAAATAAAAATTAAAAAAAAAAAAAACAAAACTGGTTGCATTTCAAAGCTTTAAACTCAAAAAAAAAAACATCAAATGGCTTAATTTATTGAGTGTGTTAATTTGCCTGCTTAATTGGTAGCCATCAATCGCCAATTTATGGGTCAGTAGCCAGACGCTTCATCTGACATCTTCACAGCTGCGTAGTTTCCAAAATAATTTGATATGATAAGTAATAGAATATCTAAAAAATCAGCTGACTTAATGGAACCGACATCTTTCATCTTTTGCTCATTGTTTCTTTTTTTGTTGAGGGTTAAAATAAAATGAGGTTAACTTTTTTGTTGATTGATTAACCCAAATAGAAAGAAGCATTATCTCATCTCATTGCAGCTTAAGATAGCATAGGATATATTTATTTTTAATTATTAATAGACTCAAACATATAATATTTCGCTGTGCGTTTTTGGATTTTTTTTTCAAAGTACAAAGAATTTTTTTATTAATTTATATAACTTTTTTCAAAATTCTGGAAGCCCAAAAAATATTTGAAAATTCTTGATAGAATATTAAAAATTTATAATTAATTTAAATTTGTTTTTAGAATCAAAATGTTTGTGTATTTTGCGTATACAACTTACCTAGAATTAATACTTTAATAAATAGAATAAATAGTTTGTTTAAAATAAAATACAAATAAATCAATTAAAAATGTATTAAAGTATATTTTTATTGCCTTATCTATTCTTTTAAATTATTGCTCATACAAAACGGCACTCCCAAAAAACCAGATCTTGATAGCCCACCAAGTCAGTCTAGACTAACTAGACTATTAATAAAATAAAACTATGGCGGTGCTAATAATAAGATACCATAATCAATATGACCATAAAAGATTTTTGCCATGAACTTTGCCGATATTACATAAATATACCCAATAATTTGTTATCACGTGCCAGAGGATATCGGCTATAAATGGAATAGAATATAACACACACACACACACACACACAACTAAAATTGCTGGGGTATAACTTGATTAAACCAATTTAAAGGCAGTAACGAATAAAAAACAAAAAAAAAACTATCATACTTGACTTCTTTATGACTTTGCGCACATTCTATGATATATACAATAATAAAACTTAATAGAACACATACCAACTACACTCATTTTATTATTTAATGCCGGTTCGGATGATGATGGTGGCACCAGTTTATGTGGTTTGTGCGATTTAAAACTATAGTAACCAAAGCTAATAGTTTCCACTGACGACAGCTCAATTAAAGAGTCAGTCAGTTGGTCAATCATTCATTCAATTCAATTGACTAAACTTTCTTTGCCCCACGTTTGGGTTTATGACTGTTGATGCCCTAATTGGATTGCGTGTGGGGGATTTCTGTCCAGGTGCTACATGGACAGAAAAAAAAATATTGTTTTTTGTTTTTAAAAAAAAGGGGGGCAAATTGCTGTTGATTTAATTTTCAGCATTTGCAAATTACCGCAAATCTGGCAATTTATTCATTTCTCAAAATTCCTCTAGCATTTTTACATAACTTTTGCTTTCGATTTTGCTCTTGCCGGGAGAAATATGTAGAGAGCGAAAGAGAGCCTTATTAATGTCCAAGGTTAGTGGAAACTGAAAATGTTTAGAGGGCAATTCTTGAAACCAGACGATCAATGAACCAAACCGCTGAACCCAACAAAATTTATATAGAATGTTTACTTTTTCATTAATAGCCAAGAGACAAAATTAACACCAGGTTTTAAACGATCCATTAGGTTGATTGCAATTACGATAAATTTATAGGTAGATATCACGAATATATGGTATATTCCTTAGAGCTTGTTGGCGACCTGTCTGTCAATTAACAATCAACCGACCTAATGCTAAAATCGTGACAAACGGAACATTATTGTTATTCGAACTTGTGCGACTTTAAGATGTTTCCAAATAAACCAAAACGTGTTAAACGAATTCTGTGGATCATTTTTGAATATTTTTATATTTGCATGGGTATTACATCCATGTTTTATGATCCAAGGAAGAAATGTTTCAAGACCACCATTTGGACGCGTTTAATAGCCATCGTGGCTAATTTTTTAACCATACTACAAACGTGTTTTATAATCATTTATATGGTACAGGGACTAACAATAAATCATCCTTTGGTCCATTGGGTAATGAGGCTAATTTTGGGTGTGCATTTTTCAACCAAAATTTATATTATTACTACCCGAAATTGGCGTGATAAGTCCATAAGAAACTTATGGCGTATATGGCTCGACATTAGACGCAGCTGGCCAAAAAGAGATATTCGCCATTGGAACTTGCCTAGAATAGAAAAACGATTACGTTTGGGTCTCTATATTCAATGTTTTATTCTGATCAACTTAATTATATTCCATTGTACCTTTCATTGGAGACAATCTAATTCGATTTTACTGCTTATCCTGAGCATTGCCTTAAACCTAGTTCAGGCTGCGATTTTGAGCTTTAACAATGGCATCTTACTTATCTGGCGTGCTTTCTCCTATATGAACGAGGAGCTGGAATATTTGAGACTTGAGGCTTATCAACTTTTTACTAATAACTCGGTCAAATGGTCAAGACAGCAGCCCATAAATTTGCTTTGCTTTAATTTATGGAAAATCCAGCGAATTCATTGGAAACTCTGTCTAATTGTACGTAGAATAAATTTTATTTCCCAATTTCCCCTGCTGGGAGCTCTAACTGATAGCATTCTGCAATTGATGGGTTCGATCTATTATTTTGTGGTATTATTTGAGAACTTTACAATTTTGCTACGTATAATTCTAGCTTTTGGGTGTTTACTGATAATTGCCCAGCTCTATATAATAACTGTATTTTGTGAAGCCTCTCAACAGAGTTCTCGGCAAATGGAACAAGGAATTCTACGGTTCATGCAGTTGCCTGGCATCACCCATCAATTGCATCAGAGACTGGAAGAAATGTTCTGGCAATTGAGTTGCACTCACTGGAATATTTCCATTTGTGGAATGTTTAATTTACAAAAAGACTTTTGGTTTTATATTATGTGTAGTGTTTTTTCCAGTGTAATTGTTCTTGTACAGTTTCATATTCAAATTCAAAGGGAAATTGAACATCAATAAGAAATAAACTTATTAAAAATATTACCTATTACACTAGCTTACAAATTTAAACTTTATTTATATACCAGGCGTGAAACTGTTTTTTTCGTATTCTACTATCTTCACCTAACAATACCTCATACTCACTTTTTTCCCATCACGTCCAGATTTTTCAGCGTATTTCATTGAAGTTGTATGTTTTTTGTATTAAATGTGGCGCATAGACCAAGAATATTCCGGGGAGTAAAACCATAATTTCTTTTAGATTTTGGAGTGGAGAACCTAAAATAAATGTTATCCAATTTTTACATTCAATCTACACTCAAAACATTTTCGAACTCAATTTCCGTCTTGTGTCCGCGATGGGACCACTTGCAGCGGTTGATTCTTTTAAAACAATTTTGCAAAACTCACTGACACATTTTGACCGGAAAATTTGTAAAATTGTTTGCATTGTATTCACAAAAGAAAGTGTAAAGTTCATGTTGAAAGACTCTTTAGAAAAAACATGTTTTGTATGGAGCTCAAAAACTTCAATGAAATACGCTGAAAAATCTGGACGTGATGGGGAAAAAGTAAGTATGAGGTATTGTTAGGTAAAGATAGTAGAATACGAAAAAAATAGTTTCACGCCTGGTATATAAATCGTGTAAACTAGTGTTATTAATATAAGTACATATTATAGGCAAACAATAGTTAAGCTAGGAATTGAAACAAATGGATCTGCATTTAAGTAATTCTCAGGGGAATTTTCCCTTTACATTTTAATGTACCTTTACAGTTTCATATACTCTTACAACATAAAATTGATAGAACAAAGAGTTTTTAATACATTTATTTTTGGTTTACCTACCTAAGCTTGTTGTTTATTTTAGGCATTATAGCTTATCGCGATAGAACTCTAATTAATATAAGTGGTTGAAGAGCTCTGTCACCTAGTTAATGCCTAAACATTTTCAATCAGTCAGTTAGAATGATGTCCAGGAGGGCACAGGATGTTTCAGTATAAACCAAATCGTACCGAAGGCTTTCTTTTGAACGTATTCTTTTATTATGCCGTAGGATTGGGTTTATCCTCAACACTTTATGACTATCAAAAGCAGACCTATATCCGAAAGCCTTGGATGCGCTATTTGGCCCTGCTGGCCAATGTATCCACGGTCTTGGTTATGCCCTGGATAATGTTACATATTTATAAGAGCATGGAAACCATTGCTTGGCCACATCCTCTCATACGTATCTTCAATCAAGCATCTATAATAATACAGTTTATAATTATTCTATATACAACAGTTACGCGTTATCGTAGGGAAAATGCTTTACTTGGTTTATCGGAGACTTGGGCCAGTTTGGATAAGTTGTGCCGGGACTGGAGTTGGAGTGCGGCGCACGAAGAAGTCAATTTAAAATTCCGACAGGGTTTCTATACTCAGGACTTGACTTATACTTATCTGCTGATTTACAATGCCGTTATCTTTGGCATTGCTTACAAATGGGATTGGAAATTGGCACCATTTTTGGCCTTTTATGCCAATATCATCAATATTGTTCAACTTACCGGTTTTATGTTTAATTTTTCCATGATGTGGGTGAGTCGTGCCTTTCTCTATTTGAATTTGGAAATACAACTGGTCACACAAGAGGCCCAAAAAGTTTGTTTATTTGGCCAAAGGCAAGGAGTCCGTCAACAGCATATAAATATGATTTGCCTGAAATTGTGGCGCATCCAGCGCGCACATTGGAAACTCTGCTACTTGGCTCGTCAATTTTATTACATCTATGGCTTTACTTTGCTAATGGTTCGTACGAATCTTATACTCACTATAATGGGTCTGGGCTATGTGATTGCCATGACTTATGACACACATTCCGTTTGGATAACTCTCTTTGCCGGCACGGCCTATTTCTTGACGGCCACGCAACTCTTTGTGGCCGATGCTTTGTGCGATGCCTGTGCGGACTATTCAAATCAGGCCACATTCTTTTTACGCTATTTCATGGAATTCTCTTGGATATGCCGACAATTGAGGCAACGTCTGGATGAGATGGCCCTGCAATTTAGCTGCTCCGATTGGCATGTCTCTGTTTGTGGTTTCTTTAAAATGGAGAAACCCTTTTGGTTTGAAAATTTCTCTGAAGTTATTAAATTAACCATTGTTTTAATACAATTCCATATAGTCATGCAACGTCAGATGCAAGAGGCATCCACAGTAATATGACTTAATTTAATTGAATTAAACTAAAACTGATTAAACTATGGGAATGAGCGCATATGTCTATGATTTGTGAAAACTTGTGCAACTCATTTTCGTTCAAAAAACTTTTAATTGAGCTCTATGGACTGTGTATGTGTATGGTATAAAAGGGTCCGAATTTTCCTTGGTGTCTTCAAATCATGGGTCATTTTGATTTCTTACGTCGCAATCAACTATTGTCCAGGTATTTTTTTGCCGTACCTCGTCTGTGTTTGGAGTTAATGGGTTTTTGGCCAGAATTGAAGCAATGTCGTCGAGCTCTATTCAATTTTCTGGTACTATCAATTGGCGTACTCACCGAACTGCATGCTGGTCTTAATTGTCTACGAAGGAATGAGATTACTTTGGCTTTGGAAACTCTTTGTCCGGCCGTAACCTCGGCCGTAACTTTGCTTAAAATGTGTCTATTGGAGTATTATCGGAACGATATGAGTTATGTTTTGGCTGAAATACGTCAATTGCAATTTAAAAATGGCCAGAGTAAAATAAGAAAAAATACACAAATTATGCAAGAATATTCCATGTTGGCAAGTCGTCTAAATTTTTGGTCATTTTCGGCAGCATTTTTCACCTGCACCATATACAATTTGAAGCCTTTGCTTTTAGTTTTGGTCTTGTATTTGCAACAACGCAAAGAGGAATTAATTTGGAGTACTCCCTTCAACATGACGTGAGTTTAAAATAATGTTTAATTTAATGAATCTGCTTTAATTTTCACCTTACTTTAGCATGCCTTCGTTTCTGCTGCAATTGCCTTTCTTTCCCTTGACCTATATGTTTATAGCCTATACGGGATATGTTACCATATTTTTATTTGGTGGCTGTGACTCGTTTTACTTTGAGTTTTGTGCTCATATAGCGGCACTTTTAAAGGCTCTCCAAGTGGATGCTCGATCTTTGTTTCGTCCTTATAAAAGTGAGATTCATTTTTGTGATCTTTCTTTGCCATATACATAATGATTGTATTTTTTAGACCATCTACAGCTCAACACTTGGGAGTGTTCCCAACTGGAATCGGGTCTCTTGCATCTGATTAAACGTCACAACGCCATTATTGAATTGACACATTATTTTCGACGTCGTTATACAATTATAACTCTGGCTCATTTTGTTTCTGCTGGCGCTGTCATTGGTATCAGCATATTTGATTTACTGACTGTGGGTGGCATGGGATTGGGAGCCTTACTTTATATTGCCTTTACTGTGGCCGCTCTAAGTCAGTTGCTCATTTATTGCTATGGTGGCACTTTAGTGGCTGAGCATGTAAGTCAAAAAAAAAAAATAGAATACTTTTTGGCCATAAAACTGATTCGTTTTCAGAGTGTCGAACTGGCCACGGTTTTAAGTACTTGCTCCTGGCATTTGTGTACACCCAAATTGCGTCCTTATGTACAGTTTATTATATTACGCTCTCAACATCCCCTGACCATGGCTGTGCCCTTTTTCTCACCCTCTTTGGCCACGTTTGCTGCGGTAAATCTACCCCATAATTTTAATTAATGTCGGGTGCTAAAAGCTTTGACTTTTACAGATTCTACAGACATCTGGCTCTATCATAGCCATGGCCAAGTCTTTTCAATAATATCTATAGCAATCCTTATCACATGCAACAGCCTGCACACACGCCATGCTTTTTATTCCCTAGTCCTGCCACAGCAGTCTTAGTTTAGCCACCGAAATGAGCAATCGACCTTCGTTTTGGGATCGACACGAGTTGAAGTTCTACAAATATGGACATCTCTATGCCAGTCTTTATGGCCTGGCCCTCATTGACTATGTGCCGCAGAAACCGATTAAGCCATTGGCCAAGATTTTACTCATCATTTATGGTCATATGTTGAGTGGACTTTTGATTGTGATTTTGCCCTGTTATTTTGTCTACAATTTGGAGGCTTTAACTAAAACCAATGATCGTCGGCTTCAAATAATGCTATATGTTTCGTTTGTCAACACTTTGATCAAATATGTCACCGTGGTCATCACCTATATAGCCAATACAATCAACTTTAAGGCCATTAATAATCACAGCACTTTGTTGCGTCAGAAATTGGAGCAAGCCTTTACCAGTTCCTGTTCGGGCTCTCTAAAAGTTAAAGGCAGATTCGAATTTTTCATGTACTTCAAGTTCTCTTTGATTAATGTGATGATGCTGATACAAGTTTGGGGCATAGCTGCCCAATATACGGGGAATCAACCGCGCTTATATTATTCTATATACAGTTTCGTTTTATGGAATTATACCGAAAATATGGCAGATTATTTTTATTGGCTTAATACAAGTGTACTCAAATATCATCGTTTACTGCACGTTCAATTGAAATTGTTATGGAAAGAATACCGTAAGCTGTGGCCACGTCGTAGACGAGGGATGTTCTTGAATCATTGTTGCCATTTATCGGATAAATTAATGCAGCTCAGGGGTCGTTATCGGGAGACTCATACTCTATACTGGGAGAGCTTTAAGCTGCATCAGTTCCAGCTGCTGGGCCTGGTGCTCACCACATTAATTAACAATTTAACCAACTTGTTTACCATCTTTAATTTGGTGGCCAAGCAATCGGCTGAAGGCATTTCGGGTTTGGTCATTTTGAGCACTCTGTATGCCTTGGGCTTCTACATGGACACTTATATAGTCACCTTGGTTAATGAGCATATTAAAGTGGAATTGGCACAAATTGCCATAACCTTGCGAAAATATTGCGAACGTCCCACAATGGATAAACGTCTGGATCAAGAGGTGAATAATACTTGAATAATGCATAGCATATATATATTATAATTGATAATTTCTAGATTGAGCATTTTGCCTTAGAATTGGTTCAGTCGCGTCAGCCCTATTTGGTGTGTGGCTTACTTTATTTGGATCGGCGTCTGGTTTATGTAATTGCGGCCACAGTATTTTCCTATTTTATTACCTTGGTACAGTTTGATCTAAATTTCCGACAAGACATTGTAGAAGCCAAAACTCATTAATTATACAAGTCTTTAGTCCACTCAGTACTTCACTTTGACTAATTGCTTTGATATCAGAGACACGCCATGACCAGCCAGCCATCCACCAGTCTCAATTGGTTGGATAATGGCTGTGGATCTGAATTATTTGGTGCTACGCCTCTTTTATGGCTATTCCCAGGCCCTAGGACTTATACCCTTGGAATATGATTTTCGCCAGAGCAGAGTTTTTCAAAGGAAAGCCACCAAACTTTTCAATCTCTGTCTAAATATTGTTGTACTCTTCGCCTTGCCACTTTTAATTTTGTGTAATGCTGAAGTGCGTGACGTATTTTTAGCCTTCCGGTTGCCCCAATTGGTGGCCTCGGCAGTCATTGCCATGCGTTACACGGCCCTGGTGGTGTCCATGATGATATTTTATGGCAAATATGAAGATTTTATGCTACTCTATAATCAATTCCGGCATATACAGCAGGAATATTTCAAGGTTCCGGTGCCAACAGATTTAAAACGCAATATTAAAGTTGCCTTTGTTCGTAAAATAATAATAGGCATGCTAACCGATGGATTCAATTTGCTTTTACTTGTGTCCACCATGAGACAAAGGGTAAAAGTTTTGGTTTTAATAAGCCTAGTGCTAATTTATTGGCTTACCACATTAGTGAATATTGTTACGAATCACTATTATTTTTTCATATCCATTTTAAATGTACATCTAAGACTGTGGCATACACAATTCTACAGAAAGTTTGAAACTGAAAGTGTTGGTGAATTATGTGTGGAACAAGCTGTTCCAGCCTATATAAATCTACATTTACTTTTGTGTAAAATTAATAATATATATGCCCTGCCGGGTCTTTGTATTTTGGGCACTACCTATATTAATAATATGGCTCTATTTTATTTACTTTACACATTTCTACGACATGGTGAAAATATACTTCAGCTGAGCACCAGCGACGTTTGCCTCCTGATTTGCAATTTCTTAGTTTATTATGGTGATTTGTTATGCTTTATGGAGTCCATGTTTGAGTCTCTCAAGCAAGTTAGTTTATCTGGCCAAATTTTCAAGGAAATCATAGGTATGAAAAATCGGAGAGATGATATGGCAATGCGGCAGGTAAGCCGAGTCAAAATCAATAAATAAAATAGGTAATTTTAATTGCTGTTATATTTTTCTTATTTTAGCTATGCCAATTTAAATTTCAACAACTTTGCCTACCGAATATTTTAACCATGTTTGGTCTATTTAAATTTAAGGAAAGTCTGGTTTTATCTCTATTAGCTGGTGCCATTAAAAACTCCATTTTGCTTATGCAAATCGATTATGAAAGAGAATTAATTAAAAAACATTAAGCATATTCATTGTTACACTTTATAATTTATTTTGCCGTAAATAAAAAAAAATACTATTGTTCTGGTTGCATATGGAATAGAAACTGGGCTATGGAAGTTAGGTCAAGTTATTTTTTCTTTTCAACTTTTGAGACTTTCTGGGTATCTACCGATTTTTTGGTCTTGGATTGAAGTACAATTTTAATACAATTTAATACTAATATGACATTGCGATAGTGCAATCATGGATGAGTTGGAAATGCGTTCTTCGTGGTTTATGTAAACATGCAAGGTAATGTTGCCTTGGCTTTTAATTGACAAAGAATTGTTAGCTTGGCTGGTACTGGCAATAACATTTAAATTATTTTGTGTTTCATTATGCTCAAATTTAACCTTCCTGGGTCCTTTGTCTTGGCCAAATTAATGGTTAAAAACTGCTCTTCCACTGAAAATTCTTCCATTTAAGTTCACCATTGTCAATATTGAAAATCTCAATGATTTGTGCACATTTTCCTCTTCATCTACCAACAAATATTCGTCTAAGTCACGCTGTAAATTTTTTCTCCATTTGATTGGTTATATTTTTTTTTAGGCCTATTAATATCATTCCTGAATCGGTAGTTTTAGATTCTTTGGCGCAATTTTATTACAGAATTTGAATACTTGATCCATTGATGTTTTTAATCGAGTATCAGTTCCTGGGAGAGTCTCTTCATCGGTATCTAAAATTAAGTCTCCCTGAGATTCAGTCTTCGTCAATTGCACTTGGTAGCGACTTTGTGGATCTTGGGCATCACGTTTTATATTGATCATGTAACCGCCAACAGTGTGTAAAGTTTCTTGTTTAATTTGATTCACAGAATATTCCGGAATATTGTCCTGCATATTTAGAAAATCACTTAATTCATTAAGTAACAAATTCTCTGCACTTGTTGATGGATCATTATCAGTATCCACATCCATATCGATTTGATTATCGTCAGGATTATCAACTGCTGTCCGCTTTTCCCCAATCTGAGTATGTATTAAAGCATTTCTTAGCATTAAACATAAAGAACTATTGCCCAGAAAATCTGCCACGGTCAAATTCATTAAAATATAAAGCTCCTTTTTAGATGCCTCCAAGAAATCAGTTAAAGATGTCTCGCTGTCAGCTGGATCATCAGATTCCGTAAGATCAGACAATAAAGCTTCGCTGGAAATATTGCTTAACTTAAGCTCTCTTATCGTTTTATATTCGGTTGTGGTCAAAAGTTCTCCCAACAGATCGTTCCACGAGTCCTGACTTAGGAAATCGATTATTTTTGTGCTTTTCACAGTCTCAACATGATCTTTAGCATTTATAGTCAATGTTTCCGAACTAATGGGAGCTCCTTCATTAACTACAGCGTCCTGAAATATAATTAAGTAAATTACTAAAATTTTAAAATTCATTTAAGTAATTGCTTACTTCTTGGGTTTTGTTCACATCCATTTCAAGGAATTGGGTCAAATTTGTCTTACTTTGAGGCAGCAATGTGCTTTGTTCAAGATCTGTGAAGATTTCATCTGATCCCTTAAAATAAGTTAATGTTAGTCAAGTCACAGAAAGCTAACTAAAAAAACCCTTACTTCTGGTTTTGCTGAGGCATCAGTAGTGGTAGTTGGGAATTCTGTATTTTGCCCGGTGGACATTTCGGATATTTCTTCCCATAGTGTAATTTCTCTAGCCTCAGAATTATTGCTCACTGTAAAGTTTAGTTCGTCATCTTCCTTAGATATTTCCGCCTGAGGCGAGTCTAAAAAAAAACAAACCAAAAATTACATTAATTTTTAAATTTAATTAGGATATTTATACCTCGTTTTATAGGTTGCACATCCTCCTCCTCGACAGTCATTTGCAAGATGTAAGTTTTCGTATCATTTGGCGGCAATGAATTGTCATTGTCCCCAATGATTACCGATTTACTCAGCTCCTCATGCTTGGGTTCTGCAACTGAGTTAACTTGATTAATCTTAACAGCCTCTGATTTCATAGGAGAGGCAATATCATGTGTATTTAAATTGTCAGCAAGCCTTACTGCCTGGCATTTTAATTCATTGGCTTCAATTTTCATTTTTAGTAACACTTTCTTTGGCTGAACTGTTTTCGATTGGATCACATATTGCTCATTTTGTTTGTGTATTTTTGTTGATAAATTTGATTTAACTTTCACATCAATGCCCAATAGTACTTGGGGTTCTGAATTGACAGCTATTACTTCATTGCTTTGAATAACCGACAAAGGACTAGCAATACTGTCCTTGGATTTGTTCTCTTCTGGTAGATCTGCTGGATTAGTTTGAGGTTCGGAGTTATCCAGCTTCAATGGATGTTCCGAATCATGTAGTTTCTTCGACAGGTCGTTCTTATGGGGCATTGTTCGGACTTCAATTTCAGCCTTAGTGTTTCTTACAATTACCTGGGTTGAACAAGGAATCTCTTTGTATTTTGTGGTTGCTCCTTTCATCTCGGTTATTAAATTGCGCCACTCTCTCATCTCCTCGTGCAACATTGACTTGGGGAGAAACTCAACTACTGCATCATCTGCTTTGCCACAGTTACTTTTTTGGACATAAAGAGGCTTAAATTCACCTTGGGTTGTTAATAAGGTTGACTTTCTATCACCACAAAATAAGCTGGACTTTAAGCTACGCGCTGATTTCTTTAATCTCTTTGTTTTTTTCAGCTTAGTCGACTGAGGCTTGGCTTCATTGACTTTGGGACTGTTCTTCTCCTGTGCTTTGTCAAACATTGACTTGACCAGGTTTTCAATGGGCTTGTTGTCCTTTGGCTCGTCATCAACAGGCTTCAAATTGGCACTTCTCAGATTGGTTGCCTTGCTAATGGCTTCGTTTGATTTATGCAAAGCAAATCCTTCCAAAACATTTTGCGGTGCTTCTAGAATTTTGAAGTTAGGATTGGATCCATAAAAAGCACTAGCTCTCAAGACACTGGCAGAGTGCTTCAAATATTCCTTTGATGTTTCACTACAAAATCTGGCTGTTTGGGTTCTACGAGTTGGCAATTTGGATTGTTGCTTTAAAGCAATTTTCTTTTCTTTAAAATCTTTGACTATGGTCTTTATAGACCGACTAAATTCATTGCAGATCTTATTATCCTCTGCTGGTTTATCTTCCTTGTTCTTGGCAGCCCCTGTAAACTGCTTCATGTTCTCTCGTTTGAGCAAGATTTTCGATCTGTTTGCCAGCACTTGCTTCATGAGCTTGGTTTGTTTTTGAGCTTCTGGTACCTTTAATTTACAACTGCTCACATGACCAATCAATTTGGACGCCTGTATGGGCTTCTGCTGTGTACTTCCCACTTTGCTGTAAGCATTTAGTCGTATAGCTTGAGCGGATTTATTCAGAGGCAATCCAATTGCACCCGTCTTCCTAGTGGTCGTGGTCGAAAGTTTATAACGCTTGGTTTGTTCTCCGTTATTCTTCCACTGAACACAAATCTTCAAAGTTGAATCCTTCTTTTTGGATGCGGATGTTGTGCCTGGTGTGGCGCTACTTGTGTGGCAACCCTTGAAGCCAGTCGAGTCGGCTTTAAATTAGTTAATTAATAAATTAATAGACATTTCCATTTCCATTTCTACTTCTTACCATTGTTGTTGTTGCTGGGATATCTCAATGTGGCACTGGGCTTGGCCCAAATGCGATGAGAAGATTTCGTTAAAAGTCCCCTGGAGGGGGTTACAGCGCCTTTTTGCTTGGATCCGCCATTAACACTCGAATATGTTCTGATATGTGTAATCAAACGTTGAAGTGGACCTGGCACACACACCCGCTTCCTGGAGTGTTTCTCTAAAAAAAAAAAAAATGGACAAATTTTAATTGCGAAAAAAATACAAATTCTAGGTTATGTATACTTACGCATCACGGCTCGAACGGGCCCTGTGGCACGGCCCAGGCTTTTACACTGACCTAACTTAATTGAATTCGGCATCAAATAAACCTAATCATTAGCCAACAAAAAAAAAAAAATCTCTACAAAAAAAAATGAATACCTTAAAAATTTAATTGCTAAACTTATAACCTAAACTTAGAGCCTAAACAACCTAAATGCAGCAAAAAAAAAAATTGACAGTTGAAAAGAAATGTGCTTGACGGTGTTGCCAGTATTAATGGGAAACAGAAGCACTGCCAGACTCAATAAAAAAGATTGCTGAAAATATCCACATGGATTAAATTTATTTAACTTTATAATAATAATTATAAAATTAATTACAAAATTCAATATTCATTATTTTATTGAATTAAAAAAAGTACTAAAGAATATCGAGTGCCGATGGCGAAAGTATTCATTCGATGACAATAGCATTCAAACTTGCCCATTTCCGCTTCCGCCAATTTTTAACGATATTGTTACAAATTGCATCAAAAAAGCTTTTTTCTTTTTTTCTTTTGTTTTGACGTGTTGAAAAGTAGAAGAGCTTACAAGACGCAAATGATTAAAGCTTTTAAACCTTTCAGGTGCAAGCGATAAATATATAAAAAGGACTAATAAGCTTTATCTGCTATAATAAAGCCCTAAGGATGTTAATTCATTTTAAAGCCAACTTACTATAAATAGCACACTTAATGCTTGGTTATCCGCTCACTTACGATATTCGAAAGGCTTTTATGGCACGAGCAAAATATCGTAAGCACTTATATTTTGGGAAATATTTGATAGTCCCAAATACACTCTTATATTTTGGAATAGTCCCAATAGAAAGCTTTGGGACAAAATCAAAAATTATTTAGGATTTATTTTTGGGGAAATTTATTGAAAAGGTATGTGAAACCTTTGGGACAAGGAATTTATTAAAAAATGTTGAAGTTTGACTATTTTTAAAATGATTTTTGAAATTTTTGTGACAAATATAAAATAGGTACAAAATAAACTTGATAATTTTCAATGAAATCACCATTATTCTAGGGTGTTCAGAATTGTCCGATTGTCCTTACTTTCCATATAGAGAGTTTTGTTTCTCCTCACTTTTTACTAGCCAGTGGTTATTTATATTTATGACCACACTGAAAACTACTTTATGGAAATAAGTTTTAGCTTTCAAGTTTAAATGGGGATTGGGGAATGATTCCTAAGGCTTGTGACAGTTTGAAAATGTAATACTCTTTAATGTATTAAATAATAATCTGTTGCCACCACAGCCTGCTTGTATACATATGTAAATGTTGCCCTCAAAGCTTAACGAAAACTAAAATATTTCAGTTTTTTGACACGGATTTGTGCCATTAATACGGTTTTTTTTGCTGTATTTTGTCATGTGTATTTTTTTATGGATAGATTTTTCCTTTTTTTGGTAAAGATTTGCTTACTCTAGCATAGAAATCCCAGACAACGACCGTACGACCCTCTTTTCATGGAAAAAAAAAGAAGAATATTCTGGAAAGCAAAAAGAAAGAAACGTAAGGCAAAAAGGAAATGCCTTTGATGCGTAAATGCAGGCAAAGAAATAAGGAAAACGAAATAAATAGAAAACGGGCACAATTTATGCAAATAACTCAATCAGCAGTTCCAGCATCAGAGCCTTAGGTGCCCAAGCATTTACCATATTGTGAATGGATGTGATGCCGCCGCCCAACCTTTCCTGACTGACTAACTAAATGTATGTAGAATCTCAGCTGCATGTTATCCTGTGGGTTTTGGTTCTGCCACTCGACTGCCTTTGGTACCCCATTTGTCACATTCACTCAGAATGTGATGTGATGATGTGGCGATGTGGAGATGTGGAAATGCTTTTCCTTTCCTTTCGCCTGTTTGCCACCACCACAGAGTAATACAAATGGATGATGGTCCCAATGAGGGCGACACTTGAATGACTGTTTGCTTTTAATTACACCGGACAACTAATCATTACATTCAAATTATATGCCAAACGAAATGAAATTGTAATTGTGTTAATAATGGTGATAAAGAATCTAGGATAAAGGAAGGGCTAAATGTAATTTAAGCAAATTGTTCCACTTTGATTTCCCCACAAACTGTCATTTGAGTGATTTATGTACTTGAGTACTTTTTTTAATGATTTCACTCAAACTGAAGCTAGGGAAATGCTTATACAATTTGTAGGCAAATTGGTTAGAAATTTATTAGCGTCATTAGTGTATAAAATAATTCTGGATATTAACACCTACAATAAAATGAAAATATCCTCTAGATTTTTATATAATTTGTATATCATATTAAAATTAGTTTTTCGCTTGGCATCAGATATTTTACAAGTTTTTTTTAGACATTTGGAATTTGAATTTTATCAAAGAAAAAAGCTAGAAAACTATTAAATTAATTATTTTTATAGTATTCTGCATATTTTCTGAGTTTTTGTATCATTTTTTCTTTAAAACTTTAAATGATTTCAAAGTCAAAGTGATTTCTTTGAAAACCTTTGATAAAACGAATTTATTTATTTAAATTTTTTATTATAAATTAGTTTTTCACAATATTCAGCATGTTTTCTAAATTCTTTTAACCATTTTGGCTTCAAAACTTGGAGTAATAATCAAAACCAAAGCAAATTCCTTTGATAACTTCAATAAAATGAATCTAATAGGGGAAACATTTTGTAAACACCAACTAAGGGAACTTGGTTTTTTTGGGAAATTTTCTCCTGTGGTGAGTTCATATTGAGCCGTATTCTGAATTGAAGCTTTGGAATTTTTCGAGTTGGGTTTTTCTAATTTCTCCTCTGGTAAAAGTTGAGTACTTTTTTATTGTTGTATTTATGGGCTTGGCTAGTTGAGAGTTTTGTGCAGCCAAAGCTTTCACCCAACTCACTTGAGAGTTTGGATGCTTGGCAAATGTCTCGGTAATTTTGCCAACGACAGTTCATTACAGTTTTCAAGGATAAGCGATGCCTACGTGGTAAAAACAGAGCACGGAAAACGGAAAACTCTCAACAGCATCACAGTTAGTCAGAGTCAGTCAGAGTCGTCAGTCAGTTAGTAGCATTTAAGCTGTCGTCATTGTCGTATCGAATCGAATCGAGTCGTCGGTTAACTAACTAACATATACTTACAATTAGTCGAATATATTTGCCGATTTTGTTTATCGTTCGTCGTCTTCGTTGCTCGCTGCTCATCATTATCTTCTTCCTCTTCCTCTTCTTTAACTTTGTCTTAGGCTTTATGCTGTGCCGCGCGGATTTTAATATTAGAAAGACTCAACACTCTTGAACCTTCAATACCGTAAGCGTCAGCGTTACAGTTACCGTTACCGTTAGCGTCTCCGTTACTGGACGCTCTACCGCAATGTGTTTCTGCTTCTTGTTTGTTTAACGTTGCTTGTTTTTCTCCAGTTTACATTTCTTCTATGTTCTTGTTGTTGTTGTTTTTTTTTTGTGAGTGTGTGTGTCTGTGAGTTTTCTTCTGTGTGTGTGTGTGTTTTTTTTTACGCAATGAGTTAACAAACATAAAAGGCCTAAATACATTTACGCGGGCATAATTCAAATGAGTTGTAATTTGTTTTCATACATCCTACACATATAACTTGGTAATTCTATTCTCGTTCTGTTCATTGTTAAAAATAAAAAAAATAATATATGCACATTTCATTAAAAACAATGTGAACAGGCAAAAAAATCAAAAAAAAAAGAATAAATTTATATGCTAACAAAAGCAAGTGAAAATGAAAATTAATTAGCATCCATAGGAATCCTTTTTTTTTTTTATTTGTTCTCTGGTTTTATGTGGAAGATATTTAATACGGATAACAAGGAAATTCCTTAAATGGCAAATGGTAAATATGCTTAAATTAGTTTTGCCTTTTAGACCAAAAGAATTTTCGACCAGAAAATATTTAATGAAGAAATTCAAAATTAAAATTCCTTGTTTTGTTAAAAACGAAACTAATAAACATCAAAATGAGAGAGAATTGAGTAAATTAAAGCAGTGAGAAATAAAATATACAAAGTCTTTCAAATTCATTAAAAAATTATTGAATTTCTAAAATATCCCATGAAATTTTTTCATTCATTTATTAAAAAGAAAATTATAAATAAATTAAATTGCGCAATTCTCTTGAAAATTCTTTAAAAAAATGTTTTTAAAATAAGAAATAAATTAATTTATCAACTAGCATGCATTAAATGTTTATTTTTTGTATTACCCAAAAACTGAATTATTTATTTAAATCTTTTTTTAAATCTATGCATAAATTCATTTCCCATAAATAAATCCTTGGGTGAAATGAAATGAAAATTTATTTTAATTCTTATTGATGGATAATCTAGTTTAAGTTATCGAACAATTTATTGTTTAACTTTTAACTGTATAACAAACGAACTTTAAGCTAATTGAAATTTAGGCCAAGAATATTTAAGTCAATTCATAAATTTTAAGATTCTAATTACTTAGTCCAGCTCAAATTGTGAGTGATTTTGTTTTAATAGGGATTATAATAAATACATAGATTTTTTTACTTGGGCAAATCTCATTGTCATTCAACTTTCCATCATTTGATGTTTATGCATTTTTAAACAAAAAAAAAAACAAGACCTTGTTAGTTTGCAAATAAAACAAAAAAAAAATGATTTAACTTGAATTTCCATTGGCCATTCACAGAGAGTGCGACAGAAAGAGAGAGAGAGTGAAAACCCTTAATACTTGCACGGAATGGGATTGTGGGGCTTTGGTGCTTTGTGTTTGTGCTGTTTTCTCTCGGTAGTTTGATTTATTTTTCATTGAAAATGCCTGGGGGCTCTGAAAATCATCATAATCATTGTTTGTGCATGAATAACAAATGGACGCCTGATGATGTCTGCCGAGTTGGGTGGCAATGGCAACTGGCCAACAGGTGGATTTGAATAGGCAACTCCTTTGGGGCCAAACGATAACCTTGTTACCTATACCATTCAATACTTACCTATATCTATATATACCTATAAAGGATTCATTACTTATCCTTTGGCTAAAAAGTCATCAACTCAAAGGGTTGTAATGGAAAGCAAAATATCGATATACATATTTATCGATGCTGTTTGATCGCAACTATTTACTGACGATTGCCAATGGCCTTAAAACTCAACTGAATATAAAAATAAAAGAAGCAGTAAGAGTTTTGGTGGCTATTATTATCTTTTTTGCCAAGCAAATAGGCTGAGGTGAGCAATCAGGTTTGATGACGACGTCAAGTCAAGTCAAGTCAAGTCAAGCTGAGCTAAGCTGAGCTGATGCCTGGTGCCTGGATCTTAGGCAAGTGCTGACGGGGTTAAGGTTAAGAGGCTGGTTGGATAATGAGACGCACGAGTGAGCTCGCGAGTAGCACTTTTCTCTCAAATAAAATGTATTTGTATATAGAAGAAGAAGCTGCCACAGCCACTGCCACCGCAGCCCCCCGCTAAAATGGAGATGTCTGACGGATGCTACTACTAATGGGGCCTGCCACCACCACCAAATCCACGCCCGGCTTCTTAAAAAAAAAAAAAACGAAAACAGAAAATTTGCTGACGCTTCAAATCAGCCAAGACAGTCAGCCATTGATGAGCCAAGGTCAAGAAGGTTGAGGGTTGAGGGGGAGGCTAAAGAGGTCGAAAATAAAATGGGTTGAGTGGGCGTTTTCAGTAAGGTTGAATATAAAGCATAATTTGGTGGAACAGGATTAAGTATCAAAGACAAAGGCACACCACCAAAATAAATTTCAGCCAAACAGTTAACGTTAACAAGTTAGCAGTGAGTTGACACAAAAACAAAAAAGAAACCAACAGCAGCAGCTTTGAATTATGAATACAATTTTGTTACATCAACACACACACACACACACACATGATGCTAACGAATTTGAAAAATAAACTGAAAGGGGACGGGGTGAGAGGGGAACACCATGGCGACAATAGGCAGAGGAGTTTTACTCGGTGATTGGACGTAGACGCGAGGATGCGTGCCCTGCATTGTGAGAGATGGCAAACAAACAAACAAACAAAGAAACAAACAAACAAATAAAAAATAAACCTGAACTGAGTTGCCAAATACAAATATAAACCACAAGAAGAAAGTATACAAAAAGTACAAAGGAAAAGTAGAGCGAGAAAAGCACTTTTTTTTTATTTTTGCTTTCTTTCTTTTTGGCAATCAAATTCGAACCAAAACGAATGCCAAAACCAAGTCAACTTGCAACACACACACACAACGGGCAATTGAGTTAAATTGTGCACAAATATATATAATATAATATATTATATAATAATAATAATAACACAGAGTGCCAACCACAAACAAAAAATAAGAAAAAAAAAGGAGCACCTCCATAAGAACCTTTAAGATTTACCCCCTGCTGACTTGTCACTCCGTTTACACCGCCTGCAAATAACTTTGCATAACTTTGTGATTTCCTCCAGCTGAGAGACGAAAATGGCGAGTGTGAGTTTGAGTGACTGTGTGTGTGTTTGTGTGTGTGGAAATTTTGGATAACGTTGGTTGGCAACGCAGCAACATTTCCCTTAAGACAAAAAGGCACAAAAAAAAAAAATAATAATAATAACTTGCTCATTTCACACTCCCACAATTTTTGGTTACTCTTTTCTTATATAGTTTTATTTTTGAATTTATACGGATTTAGAATAATTTTCAAATCAACTCAAACTCAGTCAAAAACGTTGAATTAAAGTCTTAAGAATATTTAATGTCACTCAAAAAAGGTCTTAAATGAAGGATTATCTTAGGATTTATTTCAAAAAGATGATTAAAAACCAATCAATTTCTAAAAGGAAATAAAATTCTCTTTCTTTTTTATTCTAATTAAATAGCTTGTAATGTTTTTTCTTTTCTCTATTTGCTTTCTTAATTTATACAATTTATGGAGAACAAAAAAAAAAAAAGTATACGTATTTCATTATTCATTAAATCTAAATTCAGTTCTTCCTGTTTGTTTGTATAATTTGTGTTTTTTTTTTTGTTTTGTTGTTTTTTGTTTTAGTCACTCTTCCCCAGTTGGCAGTTTATGCATTAGCGTTACTTGAATTAAAGAAATGAATTATGTAGCTAAAACATTAAAGATCTTGAAAAAGCAAAATGGGGCAAGGAAAAACATCACGATTGCTGTAATATGTAATATGTACTGTGCATATGGTTACCCAGTAATCATAAAAACGGTTCCAGCTGTCTAGGACGTGCTAATGACCCTGAAATCTTCAAAAAAAAAAAAAACAAAGAAAAAAAAACAAGAAGAAATATTCAAAAAAGAAAGACATATGAAGTAGTAGGAATAAAACAAATTATATTATAATGAAATTCTTGTTTAGCACACAAAGACAACAAGTATAAATATAATAAACTAAAAATGAAAGAATTTTATGTTTCTGGTGCTTAGAAAATTGAAGATGGATCCATGAAAAGTTTTCTTGTCTGGTTTACACCACAGAATTTTATTAAATACTCTTGGGGTAAGAAATTGAAATGAAAACAATTTCATTTTCATCTCTCTTACCCAACTAAGCAAAAGCGAAAGCGAAAACGAAAAGATTAGAAAAATCGTGGACTCGTTAGTGCCACGAATCGTCCAGTGGAAGGACAATGATGAAAAAGAAGAAGATGGCAAAGGACTTTTGGGAGGAAGCCTTGTCGCCTGTCGAATTTTAAAATCTGAATTTAAAACAGACAGGCAGAAAGAAAGGTACGGGAAATTTTTGATGATGATGTTCATGTTCATGTTGGAGCAATGAACACACACAGGCAGGTGGCAAGTATTGTAGCAAGTGGCAGGTAGCAAGAGGCAAGAGTTAATGCGAGACAAAACAATGAGTGTGGCACGTTTTACGGTCAATGAGCTAGCAGGTAGAATTCCACTTGGACTTTTCCAGGAGAAGAAAATGTTTATGTTGACGCTGCTTCTGCTTCTGCTTCTGATTCTGCTGTGCAAATAAAGAATAAGCCAGAAAAACGTGACATTGCCTCAAGTGGATAAAATTGGACTAGGACTAAAATAGAGTCAAACTGGGGGGCTGAGCAAGTGAAATGTTCCTTACAAGCTTTTTGGCCACAGAAAGTAATTGTTGTTTTATTGTTTTAACATTATGAAAGGGTCACGGAAACATTTGCATTTCCACATTATTCGCATTTCAAGCACCCGAAAAGCTAACTAGATGTTTCTACCTAGATAAACCCTCGGGGTCCAACTAGGACAGACAGACATTGTTGTCTTTTTAATTATTTTAAATGAATGAAAAATGGCAACAGCAAAAAGCAACTAGAAAAAAAAAACAACAACAAAATTGGTCTGGTCTACAAAAGTCACAAATTGCCGAATGCAATAAAAAATAAACCTAGAGAGAATAAAAGAAAAGAAATGAAAAAGAAAAGCAACGCAAAAAAAAAAACCATAACCAAGATAAAGTAACAAGAACCGGGAAAATGGCCGGGAAAACCAAGCAACTAATATTATTTTTTATTACAGCGATTATGTCAAAGCGAAAAACAGTGATGACGCCCCATGGCAAACAATGGTTAGAGAAAAATCATAGCACTCTTACCTCCAAAAACAAAAAAAAATAAAAGATACCAAAAAAGCTTTAATAATAGAGTCTGGGAAGACAATGCCAATGGGCGTATCAAACAGTATTTGAAATAATTTGTTCTACAAATCGCTGGCCATTTGTACATCATTAATGGTTAATTTTCTTCTTTGGCCAAGAAAGCAAGCCAACTCACAGTCAGAATCAGTATCAGAATGAGAATCAGAGAAAGAGATAAATAGGACAAGTTGGGTATTTCTTAGAGATTTAATGAAACTACTTGATAACCTTTGTGTGATTTGTCTGTGTATTTAGCTAATTATAAACACAAGTACGTGATGATTTTGTTGAAGATATTTCCCAAAGATTGATTATGAAATTACAAACACTGAAGGACAACTAAGCACAATAATTTTCAACTTGATCTCTCATTGAGTTGAAAATTAATTTGAGTAAATATGAGAAATAAATCCTAAAAGATTCCAAAAATTAAATAAAAATTAAATTTCAGATTTAACAAAAACTGGAATACAAACAAAAATAATAGAAATAAATTCTAAATTTTTTTAATATTACTTTAAATTTAATAAAGATCCTGAAATAAAAACAAAAGAATTAGGTTCTTATTAATCTTTAAATAAAAAAAACCCAATACTTTGAAAACAATTGAGATTAAATTCTAAATTTTTGATGAGGCTTAGGAAAAATTCTAGATTTCGTTGCTTCCAAACTTAATGAATTTTAAAGACCTGGAATTAAATTCAGCTAAAATTCTGGAACTTTCTTTAGACTTTTTCAGCCAGTCGAACTACTTTAAATTAAGAATTTAATTCCTTAATTTCAATAAAGATTTTTGCACTTACTGTTCTGCTTCTGTTTTTGCAGTTAATAATATCTGTAAACAAATACAACATTATAACAACAACAACAACAAGCAAAATCAAAAGGAAACAAAACTCAAGTTACACAAATTTACCTGCTGTAAATAAGCATTGTCCAAATTGTCTATCCAAAGTTTGCTTTCAAATACAATGAAGCATTCTGATTTCAAGCAAAGAGATTTTGTAAACGGCCACATCCACATCCCGGGCAAAGGATGAGGCTTCCGCGAGTGTACAGAGCATCATCAACAGCATCGACGACCACTGAGCCGCCGCCAGTGTCAGTGTCAGTGGGAGTGAATGTGAATGTGAAATTAATTCGCATAACAGAAACAGGATCAAAATCAAAAGTAACAACAGACTTGCCAGAATTGCTGCCATCATTGGGCCTCATACGATTACTGATTTTTGTGACTTGTGTCATTGGATCACAGCTTTGTTGTGGACTTTGTGAGTATAGCATGAAAATACAATAAAAAATTTAAATTTAATATTCTGCAAAACAAAATGTATTTATTTACAAACAATCCAATTTGAAATTGAAGCTTATAACAAAATTCAATTGAAAATTGATACCTATGATTTTTTGTATTCAATTTAAAATGAAATTAAATTTTTTAGAAGTTGTGGAAGTTTCCTAAAGTATTTAAAGGAAACGTATTGTAATATTTTCCACTTCTCCTTTAAACTCACCCTAATTACAAACCCTAATTAAACCAAAATAATCTTTATCTATGTTCATAATTTTTCATTAAAAAGGGATATTTTCTAGGGGAGGGCAAACTAACTTTGATTTATTGTATTTGTCTACATTTTTTAAGCCATTTAAAATTAAGCTTACTTTGAGGAGCTACAATTAATTTTTTTTACCTATCCATTTTTAATAGAAGTAACAATTTTTTTTATAGATATTTATAATTAAATTTTGCTTTTAAAATACAATAGATTTTGTCTTATTGTAAAAACAATTCGCTTTTAAGCA
Source organism: Scaptodrosophila scaptomyzoidea (assembly GCA_035078625.1). Lineage (NCBI taxonomy): Eukaryota > Metazoa > Arthropoda > Insecta > Diptera > Drosophilidae > Scaptodrosophila > Scaptodrosophila scaptomyzoidea. Next base: position 27,973 of record JAWNPY010000165.1, read on the forward strand.
AAAATAATATTATATTTGTTAAAAAAAAAACAAAACGGAAAGTGCCGAAAATTATATTTTTTTTAATTGCCTGTTCATAAACAAGACAGTATTTTGTTTTTTATTTGTTAAAACAACAATTCGAGCTGCAATATTCTAACGATTTCTTAGCGATTTGCTTGCAATCTTCTTGTGGTTTCCCAGCGGGTTTCTAGAGGTTTTCTAGAGCAATCAAAATCCTTGACACTTTCTAGCGGTTTCTTTAAAACCTTATTGGCAAGCTCCTTTATAGGAATTTTTAATCTGCTTTTCAGAAAGATCCCAGCGACTTTTTAGCGGTTTCTTAGCGATTTGCTAGCAGTTTCCTAACGTTTCTTTTGCATCTTTTCTATTTGCTTGCTTTAATTGGTACAAAAAGATATTCATAACTTAACTAAATAGTATTTAAATGAATTGCACATTTTACTGTAACTTTTCTAAGGACTTTTCACTTTGGTTGAAAATTGTTTTGGCTTCTAGACAGGATGCTGCTGCTACTTTTGTATGAAATTCAATAGAAACTGAAAAGTTTTAATATTTTTCTTTCCCTTTTTTTGTTTTTTTTTTTTTGCATCTACTTGAAAGTGTAAGTTCTTTTGTGCGTCGTTATTTCTAGCAAAATTCATTTTACATTCAACCCTTGACTCTATTCAACATATGTCCATCGTTTTTATTTTTTTCTTCTTTTTTTCTATTTTTCTTTTTGGTCTTGCTCCATTTACAGCGACAACAACAATTAACGAAGGAGCAGCAACAACAGTAGCAACAGCCACAACAGGACAACAACAGCAACAACAACAACAAATCGATAGCATAGAAAATAACAATTTGTATTTTGATGCCTTTAATACGACTAGAACAATATCTGCCACCGCTGCTGCCATCGACAACGACAACAGCAACAATAACGACGACGACGACGCCACAGCTGCTGTTGTTGTTGTTGTTGCTAGTGAACTGGCAAAGCGAGCAACACAGACGACAGCAACAGCAGCGGCAGCCGCAGCAGCAGCAGCAACAACAAAAATGCCATCAACAACCCTTTACGTATCCCAAACGGCATCTCAAACAATGGCCCCAATGACCGACACATCGTACCCACAATCGAACCCATACCCAGCATCCACTGGGACATACCAACAGGAACAGCAACAGCAACAACAACAGAGCAAAACAGCCATAAAAATGCACGCCGGTGGGCCGCCGTCAATCAGGAATCATAGTCACAGCGATGTTAGGGCGGAATTTATACCAACTAACGGTCTAACGACAGCATCGGCGACACTTAAGAGTCCAAGGAGCACTATGAAGCAACCAAATGACTCGACACGCTCACGAAATCATTGGGTTGTGGGTGGTGAGTAAAATAAAAGAAGCAACTGTCCATATCATATAAGAAACCATTGCAAATTTATTTAGCATCTTCCTCCTCATCTTCATCGTCAGTTGACTCGGAAAGGCCACGCACATTTCGTAGTAAACATCATCATGAACACCATTGGGGGCCATTTTTCGAAGAGCCTCTTAATTCGGCAGCCACTGGTGGCGACACAGTTGTCTCCACAGCCCATTTATTTACCGAGGCAGTGCTCAATTGTCGCGTCGGCATGCTCAAGGATAAGACGGTGAGTATTACAGCTCCGAGACTCGACTCTGAGAATAGAATTGGCCAAATTCATATTAAATCAAATATCCTGCAGGTTATGTGGGTAAGACGTACCACTGAAAAAGTCTCTTTATTAACTGTGGGCAATGTCACCTACAGTGGAGATCCGCGTATACGTGTCAAATTTCAATATCCCAACAATTGGCGGCTCCTGATAAATCCCACGCAACGAGATGATGCTGGAATTTACATGTGCCAGGTGTCTACACATCCGCCACGTGTTTTCACCACCAATCTGACCATCCTGGGTAAGGTTTAAAAAAGCAACTACCTACCACAATATAATTTAAATTGATTTGGGTTTCCCAGAGCCACCGCTGAGGATAATCGATGAGCATGAAAGAGATGTGGGCGACCGTTATTATAAAGCTGGCAGCACTGTGGACCTACAATGTCAAGTGTCGAGGAATTTCTTTCAAAAGGAACGTTATAATATATTCAAATCGCAACAGAATGGAAATAATGGAGGAGCCGCATTTAAATTGAATGAGACAGCCAGTTATTTAAATTTAATTGGCGATAACAATGATACACATGTAAAATTATCTAGCCAAGCTTTGGAAAAATATTTCACTAAATTTATAACCTGGGCCAAGGATGAAGAACCTTTACAAGCCCTGACCAATAAACGTTCAAGGTGGCTAGTAAATTTCAATAAATTTGATGGAAAATTGATTTAAATATTTCTTTTTTTTTAGCATTTCCGATAAATGGCTTATAAGTAGAATATCCATACCAGAAGCCAAACTCACAGATAGTGGAAATTATTCCTGCTCTCTGGGCAGACTTTTTACTGTAATTGTGCAAGTTCAAGTCTTGACAGGTAAAATGAAATTTGATTTTAACATTATTATATTATATTCTCGTTGATTTTTGTTTTTTTTTTCAAGGTGAGCTACCAGCTGCAGTTCAACATAATTTGGCCCATATGAGTGCTGTGAGCTGGCTTCCCTTAATTTGGCTACTTCTTGGCTTACTTTGGTCACTGTGGACGTAGGAAATTGAAGCTTGAGCCTTTTTCAACAGCTTTTCTGACAAACCAAATAAAGAAAGAACAAAATATTCATATAATGGAATTTTAAATGTCGATTTACTACAACAAACCTACTTATATATATATGATAATATATAAATGAATGAATATATGTGGAATATACATGTAGGCAACTTCTAATTACTTTTCTAAGGCTAACAAAAATATATGTAAAATGACCTGGCTTCAAATTGATGAAAAAAACTACGTACATCAAAAAAACCAAAAAAAAACATATAGGACAAATATTTTTAAATGATTAATATTTCAATTACAATAAATAAAAAAACAACTTATACTTACTTGTAATGGTAAACTTTGTTATTGAATGTGACCTTTTTTGAAAGAAACAAATAAGAAAAGTTCAAAATAATTATTGATTATGTATAGTTAAAAATTCAATGTATTAAATTAAGTTACAAAAAAAAAAATGGTACCTACTTTTTTTTTGGAAATTATAAAATCAATGAACTTCTCAACTAGCCACAAAAAAAAAAAACAAAAATGAAACATTTTCAAACTGCACTAATTGTGAATTCATTGCATGTCAAAATCAAAAATATATAAGAGAAAAAATCACTAACATTCTTACCTAGTTTACTTCAAGAAAAATCTTTTATAGTCTTAAGCATCGTACATATTATCAAATAATATACATACATATACAAATGTTTCAAGGCAATAAGATCACAAGAAAGAAATGAAAAACAAAAAAATGATAGGTACATTTGGTTTTTTATTGGGCTTTCAAAAGGGACCGGGACCACCAAGATCAAAAGCAACCCTCCCAATTAACATATGTATGCGCTATCGACTCACTCGATAGATGGGTCTAATCGATGACATGCGCTGGCGGATCGATGCAACGATGTTTTTTTTCTTACATCTCTAAACGCCTACGCACAGTTTTTTTATTTTATTTTTGTTTATCAAACTAAAACAACATACATTAATTTACAATTCTTTTAGTTTTGGAACTTTCAACATCAACGAAACAAAAAAAAAATACAATAATTAATAACAAGTGGGTGTTTAATATGGTTCAAATATAAAATCAATTTTGCTTGGCCTTTTTTGTTTTCCATTCGTACGCCGACCGAGCGCAACCGACCCCAACCGCCCCCCACCCAAGCAATCTGTAAAAAGAAAAGAAAAAATATATAAAGGAAAAACAATAACTAAAAATAAACTTGGCAAATAATATGCAGACTGAATTACGTTTGTATAATGATTGTTGTTTTTGCTTTTGCTTTTTTTTTGAGGGCCTCAAACTCAAATGTGTTTAAATGGCGGTGACAATTGTTTACTTATTATCAACGAAAATGAAACAAAAATAAATAAATGTTAGTGTTGCATTTGTATATAGGGGCTCTGACTCTGACTTCACCTTGACTAAAGTACAAGAGACAAATAAGGCAATGCGAAATTGAAAATCAGGAGAGATGATGATAACACACACAGACACATACGCATAATTGGTGGAATACATAGATTCATTTTGATTATTATTTATTTTGTTGGGTTTTTTAAACAAAATTTCCCCACAGTTTTTCCATACCAAAACAACAACAACTACAACTGATCGTGATTAGAGGGCAAAAATGTTGAGAATACGTCACATAACAAACGTCAGCAATCATACCGGCCTTGCGGCTGCCCGGTAAGTCACACACACACAAACGCACACAAATGCCCATAAGAAAAGAAAGAGAAAACATAAATAGAGGAAAAATTCTAAACGAGATGTGCTTTATAAATATTCTAGTTGCTTTTCCACAACTGCTCCAACCAAAGATTCGGAATCATGGATCTCGAAATTATTGGTGCGTAAAATTGAACCCACAAAGGAATCGCACAGTCGAATGTTAAGCGACAAGGAAATTATATATGCCTTACATACTCACAATGTACGACCCGATTCCATGGCCAATTATCTTAATAATTAGTAAGTTGAACCCAAAATAGCAATGAAAAGAAATGATTAATTTATTGTGTGTGTGTTTTTTTTTTAGCAAAACCACGGTGAATTTAATCAATGATAAAAAAGCCAATCTATCTTGCAATTTGGTGGCCTCTTGGACTGTTCAAGTGGGCGATATGGATCAATGTTTGCATTTATGGAAATATACTGGCGGCTTTGAGAAAATTGATCAGGCCAAAGAGGATTTGTGGCATGATCCCGAGTATTTGAGCCTAATGAAAGAGCGTTCACAATTTCTGCGCTCCCGCCACTTGCAATATCTATTGGCCTTTAGCTATTGGCCACAAATTGAAAGTCGTGCTGGCAAAAATATCTATGAAATGCGGTAAATGAAAACTAGAAGGAATTTTTCATACACGCTTATTTGAAACTATTTTCTGTGATTTTTTAGATCATATCGACTGACCCCTGGCACCATGATTGAATGGGGCAACAATTGGGCCAGAGCCATCAATTTCCGCAAACAAAATAATTCAGCTTTTGCTGGTTTCTTTTCACAGATTGGTCGTCTTTACAATGTCCATCATATTTGGTGTAAGTTGGAAATCTCTCATATTTCCTATTCGATTTTACGAATTCTGTTTTATATATTTTTTTGTAGGTTACAAGTCTCTGCAGGATCGCAAGGAGGTGCGTGAATCAGCCTGGCGTTCACCCGGCTGGGATGAGTGTGTGGCATACACTGTGCCCCTAATCCGTGAGATGCATTGTCGCGTTTTGGCCCCCACTGAGTTTTCACCCACGCAATAATTAAACAATTCTTTTTTATTTTTTTTATTTGTCTTTTTATTATTATTGTTAAATATTGTGTATAAATGCGGCAAAAAAAATGTATTCATTATCCCCCTTTGTACATATTTAAAAACGTTTCACCTATTTTCATTTCAATTTGATTTACAAAACAAAAAACTAAGAAAATGAAAAGACAAACGAAGAAAAATGTTATAGATAAACTGTCTGTGTGTACAATGAAAAAAAGCACAAAACAATAAACGCATTTATTGGTTATACAATTTTAAAAATGAATTTACCATTTTTTTTTAGCAGAAGACAGAATTCAATTAAAGTGTAGCATATTTTAAGGGGCCTGGAATAGGAAAATTAACAAAGAATTCGTACTCATTGATTTAAATGGTTTGTATTTAATTTATTTGAGAGAGAAAACGATTAAATCGTCTATAACTAATACAATTAATTAACAATTTAAATGAATTTTATTTTAAAAATCAGTCTAAAAACAATAATGGCACGGTTATTCGATTTGATAGAGATACATGTGTGGATATGTGTAATTTAATTGTTGCTTGAAAAGAACAAGGCTGATGAAGTTGAGGCTGAAGCAGCTGTTGCCGTCTCCTCTTCCTTTTTCTTTTGCAACATCCTTAAATGCTTTTTGCCTTCGAGATGTTGCTGCAAGACGCTTGTATGATTCATCACCTTGTCACAATTTTGGCAATAATAATAACCCGAAGGTGTACGGTACATGGACCAATCTCTGCTTAAATCCACATCCGATTCACTTAGACTAGCAGCTATCGAACGTTCCGCCGGGCAGGGGCAGGGTTCATTAGAACTTGAGATCTCTAGAGATTTCATTTTCTTTTGATGCTTAGCGCCATCCAAATGCATTTTCATTTGTGAGGCAGATGTGACCATAATTTTACATGTCTTACAGCAAAGACTATCATCCACATCTCTGGGCAGCTGTGCTTCAAACGAGACAGATTCCATTTCTTCTGGAATTGTCTCATTGGCTTCCTCTGGTCCAACTGCTTCCACTGCCGGCTTCTTGAACAATTCACCAATGCCAAAACGACCATCAGACGGCGCCGGGGGCTCTGCCTTCGTTCCAGTGCGCACCCATCGGCCATTGTCATTGTAATAGCCACTGCCCGAGGGCTTGAATCCGTTTTGTACCACCAATCTGTGCTTGCGTCCGCCAAAGTGCTGACGCGCGTGATTCAACGAGGTGAGACCCAGGTCACAGGAGTCGCAGTGAAAGGCATCGGGCCCACTGGGACCGCCCTGCCTGTACAAGCGCTTTATTGCGGGAGACTCGAGGCCCACATCCGTGTAATTCTTGGCCAGCCAGGCGCTTATGTGCCGGTCATGGGCCTTAGACTCGTAATGGTCCCGGGCACTGCGCATGGAATTGTGCGGCACCTTGCACAGCAGGCAGTTCAGGGGCTGCAAGAGCCTGTTCAATTCCTCCGGATAGCTGTCATCTCGTCCTGGCACCAGAGTAGCCAGCACTTCATCAGTCACCACAACTAAATTTAATTTTCGCTTGCGATCTTGGCCAACTGGTGGGACTGGAGCTGGGACAGCCTCAGTCTCTGTAGCTTCTTCCACAGTTTGGCTGGAATTCGGCATTTGACAAATTACACAAAGCTTATTCCCTGTCTCCCTCACACACACACAGGGAATAGACTAACCTCTCCAATGCAAGCCTGTCAAATGTAATCGATTACTTTTCTCAGCCACCCTTCAAACCCTTTGAAAATCGGAAAACAAGTTAATGTTAATTTTTTAAAGTGCCACTTTATTCTTATTCAGATATTTCGGCTTAGAAATAATCAAAATTTAATTGTCGGGCAATGAACGAATGATATCGGAATCTCCGGGATCGGTAATAGACATGGTGCAGACGCGGAAGTATTTGCCGCAAGCTGTGCCCAATTCAATATTGGTGCCGCTGTAATGCTGCACTTCGGTTTTGGCCAACATGGCGTAATATTCAATCTCGGATTTCCTATAAAAGAGAATAAGGCGAAAAACACAAATTAGTCAAAGGAAACATACAAAATTATAGCGTATTCCTTTTAGAGGTTTCAGAAAGAGTCTCTAGTTAAAATATTCGTCATGGCAAATCGGGTGTCGATTTATAACTATCATCATTATAAAATATATAATTTACTTATTAAAAAGAAAAGCATGTTTTATTTCTTACCCAAAATAAGCAAAAGTTGCGTTTTATGTCATTGTTACTAGAACCATTTGGAGCAGCACTTGGAAGTCACTTGGGTTGGTTTGTCCATCAAAATGTCTTACTACTCCATAGATTCCATTTGTTTTTTCTTTTTTGTATGAATTGAAATCATATTTCTCAGTCAGCCAATTAAGCAAGACTCCATATGGTTCCAACAACAAACAACATTAACCAATAACTTTACTTACTGCTTTTGGGGCATGGAAATCTACTTCTCTGTAGCAATTTAATTTAACTATCTCACCTCAGAGCGGGCGTATTGCTGGCAATGAGCACCAATTTGGCCTTTCCTTGGCGCAAGGTCTTCAAGGTTTGCTTGTAACCCAGGCAATATTTGCCGGATTTCATCACCAAAGCGAGACGGGCATTGGTGCTTTCCAAAGCCTTTTTCTGTTTCTTTACTGCAACCATGTTGTATAGAGGTGTTAGTACTACTAAGGAGTAACTGAAAGTTTAAATAAAATTATATTTTATTAATATATTAATATATTGTAAATTGGAGCACAAGAAAAAAAAAAAACACCCACCTTCGACGACTGACACTGCCAAAAAGAAAGAAGCAGCCACAAAACGGAAGCACGTTGACAACACCAGGGTGGCTAAATAAATTGACATTTCCAAATGTCAAATTTACCAAACACCGCAGCCCTGGCAAATATCGATAAGTGTGTTTTCTATCAAAAATAAATGTTAATTAAGGTTAATTTTGAATTTGTTGAGTTTATTTCAATTAATGTTTATTTGAATTAAACTTTTTATTCATACCTAATCAAAATATAAACTTTTTTTTCTTTGGCGCTGAAAAATTGAATTGAGTTGGTAACACTGCCTGCTGATTGTTGTTATTGTGGGCAAGGCATGTTTTAATTTCTCGAAAAACATGCACAGAAGACGGGCCGCTGCCGCCTCCAATAAACCTATAAACAAACCGAAACCAGTGGCCAGTAAGACTGCGTCTACTACTGCTGCTGCTGCTCCAGCTTTTGACAATGATAATGATATACAATTTGAATTGGAATTATGCTGGTGTGTACAACAATTACAAATTGCTCTCAGCGAAGGCAAACTAAGTCAAAAACTGGGTAAGTTTGTAAGAAAACTTTCAGGGAATATTTCTAGATTAAACCATTAAATTACAGCTGAAGATACGGCCAAGAATCTGAAGATTTTAACCAGCCAAACAGCGCCATTAATCAAAAAACGCCAAGTAATGAAACAGGCTTTGGGAGATTATCGCACCAAAATGCACCAAGAGGAAAAGAAAATGTTTTTGGGTAAGGCAAAGAAATCCTTTCTCTTCCATTTCTAATTTGTTTATTTGTTCAGCTTCCAAACAAATCAAATTCACACCAACTACGGAAATAAACAAAAAATCAAGCTTTGTAAAAAAGTCAGCAGTCTTAACGTCTGGCAAAGATTTTCGTTTTGATTTCGATCCACCCAAATACCAAGAGGAATCAACAGAACAACCAACAGCAGCAGCAACAGCAAATACAACAAACCTGGCCAATATTTTTCAAGGCAATTCAAATCAAGGCTCTAATTTTAAGTTCAACTTTGCCATCGATGTGGATGAGGATATTAATTTTAAAGACTTGAATTTAGAAAATCATAAATAAATAATGTTACTTAATGTTTTTTTCTTTATCAGTTTCTCTTTGGAGCATTTTATAAGTTTTTAATACACCGAAATATCTAAGAGAATACAATTTATTTATAAATGTAAGAAAAAAAAATATATATTCATTATATATTTATATAAATTGGCGTTTATAGCATTCTTAAATCATTAAGATATTATTTTTTTTTTTTTTTTGTACAGTTTAATAAATCATTAAAGTGTTTGTGTTTTAAATAAAAAAAAAAAAGTTATAGTTTCGGGGAAAGTAATTGAAATCCAAATGTAATTTGCCATCAAGGGGCAATTCTTGGATCCAATTACTTATTCATTGAGAGTCTTGGATAGACATCATTTTGTTTGTTTGTGGTTGCCTTAAATTGATAAAAGTTTTATATGCTAGGGAAATGCCTTAAAAATATCCATCCAATCCTTATTTGCCACCAGTTTGCTGCTGATAAACTTCAATTGTATCGCCCTCTTCCATTTCCAAAGATGTTGGCGTATCGTTCTCATTAATGGGCTGGCCATCGAAGCGAAAACGCACCACTTGCATAGACAAACCCTAAGTAAAGTATAAACAATATGAATTATTTAAACAATTACAATTAAATTCCCACTTACCGCTCGATCGCAATAGGCATTCATTAATTTACGCAAGGGAGTATGCTTTTTGATCTTAAACTGGACCACGGCATTGTCCTGACCCAAAACCTTCAAGTTAATATGTTCAGTTTCAGTCTGCAAGGAAAAATAATCAAGAAATTCTTAGCGCCAAATTGGCAAATTTTTTTTCGACTTTCGCTCGAATTTCGACTTAGTGAAATTGAATATTTTTACCAAGAATAAATTAATTATTAATTTATTTAACTTGTTTTTTTTTACATTCGCCATTTGTTTTAGCAAATTACCAAAAAAAATTATATATGCATATACACACACATTTGTGCGTGTGTGAGTGTCTTTTGCCAACCCCAAAGCCGGCATAATAAACTCTTTTTTTTTAGTCTCACTTTTAGGGCAATTGCTATTGTCTACTCACCTTCTTTTCCTCGGACATTTTTGCGCTATTTTATTACTGGTATATTGTGAAATTCTTTCTACTTTAATTTTTCAGTTTTCTTTTTGACAAACCAGAATAATTTTCTTGTATCTAGTGGTGGAAAAAACATCGGCCACTATCGGTAGTATCGATGTCCTAGTTATATCGAAAACAATGTTTAGGCTGTTGACAGTTCAATTCGATACGTATTGAATCGGCATCGGTATATCGATTCGCTTATCAAAGACAACCTAACTCTCAAACGAATAAAAAATTAAATGATTTCGAAATTTAAACTTTTTTTGTATTTATTCTTTTTTTTGTTTATTAACAACAATTTTTGAACTCCATACAATTTATTTTTTCCAAGTAAAAAAATAGAATATAGAATGTATCAATAAATTAAATAAATCTAATTGACTAAATAATTAAAAAATAATTCGATAAGGTTACTTAATTTAGTCATTATACCCTGTACGTATAGTACTAAGGTATATTAAGTTTGTGCGAAAAATATGTAACATAGAGAAGGAAGCATTTCCGACCCTATAAAGTATATATATTC